>JAGFMF010011823.1:5592823-5753213 GCA_019455555.1 Galemys pyrenaicus
GGGGCAGGATGTTTAAACGGCTTTTCTCCTTTTGTTAGTCTCTTCTGTGCGTCCTTCTTCTCTGGGTAGGTTGAAAATATAGTCCAATTTATCGTCAGTGTTACAGTTCCTACTGGGGCCTGCTGTATTTTTTCCCTTTTTCCTGTATCTTCCAGGAGCTTTCTGAGCCTATTGTCTCTCTGTCGCCATCTTTTTTTCCTTCTACTAATCAATTCTTGAAGCTTATCTCCGTAATTCTTTCAAAGCACACTATTTCAAAAAATAATTAGTCACACTGACATGGCCTAAAAATAGGTATAGGAATTCTTTACCCAGCAGCTGCAAATTTAATCGTTAATACCCTTTTCTTTTTCTTTGATGAATGTATCACAAATTTAATTTGCACAAAGAAATCTGCTATCTCTGACTTACAGATCTCTGGACATTGGCTAAGGCTCTTTTATTACCAAATATTAAATAGGTGTTTGTATAAGTGCACTTAAAGAATTTCATCTAAAATGATTGCCTGGCTGTGATGAAATATTTTGAAAAACAAACCTTCTCTTCTCCAACTCCTTTAATAGAACCTTCCCTGTAGTTAACATGGAGGGAGAAAAAGACAAAAGACAAGTTGACATCTATATTGTAGTAACATAGAAGTAGATTTAAGCAAATTAATATAATTCCCCATTCAAGGTTCCATGAGGACAAGGTTGCAGGAGTCACACTTATATTAGCTGTGTCACAACATCTGATGTATATTTGAGTAGTGTTTTCAGTTTATATTTTTTGTTAAGAGCAGTTATTAAATATTTGTCACCTGCAAGGCCAAATATAAATTGCTATAGAGAGCACAAAGAATAGAGTTCCAGTGCTCAAGGAGCTTACAGTCAAGTGTGACTATTATGTGAAACATGGAGGTGAAACTCATATTTGTGCAAGTAATTGAAAGTTAAGCTAGTGATGGATATGTAAAAGGGATGCCAGCTAGCAAGTAAACATGGAACCTTCTTGCTTATTCATTAGGGAGCTCAGAATCCCTTTTACTATTAAGCAAAAGTATATCTCCTTTGATCAGTGTTCTACTTTCTCCAACAACAAATTCTTTAAGGCAGTCTGTTTGATAGTTGAAACGCCGAAATTGTATTATGTCTTCTCCGTCTAAATTTTGCCAGTTTTGAAAACATTCCATCTGCTGCAGTATTATGGAAACCCTTGTTATCATGATGAGTCTTCAGACAGGACTGATTTGTCATTGTCCTTCTCAAAGCATGTTGTTTTTTCAGTATCTCAGTGGATGTTTGTAGCATTCCTATGAAATAAATGGGGCTCCTATTTTCCCTTCAAAACACATGAGGAAATCCATATCTGGCAGGATTAAAATCTAATAACCAACTGGTGTATTTGCATTATACAGTCTCAAACGGGGACAATTAAGACAACTTAACCTGTAGAAAATACGATTTGGGTTCTTCAAAATAAGTCATTTACATCAAATGACTTCCCCTTTCAATCTCTTCTCATTGATAACCCATCTCAGCTTAAAAAAAAAAAATTCCAGGTCTTCTGAAATCTATGGATGGTTGGTTTTTCATTTTAAAGATTTATTTATTTATGCATACAAATACTAGGGGTACAGGCCAGAGGTGCAGGGGTGAGGGTTCATCAGAGACAGAGCGGGGAGCAGAACAGACAGATTGACTGAAACACACTGCTGAGGGGAGCAATGGGCAAAGCAGGGGAGGTCTGTTGTGCCATGTGGGTCCCCTCCCTGGCCTGGGATTGAACTTGTGCTACAGTGACTGTGGATAGCTTCATAATACTGTGCCTTAACCTCTTGCTCCACCAGGGAGGCCCCTATTGATGGGTTTAATAATTTGGCAGAGTGTGGGGACAGGGTGTATTTTCAGTATCACTTTCTTCTCAGAAAGATGTATCCTCATAAAAAAGAAAATATCCTCTGAGATGGGTAGAGCTGCCACTTTCAGAGCCTATTAAATAACTTTGTACTGCACAGATTACTACCCTGTAATTATTTTTAATATTTTGATAACTGTATTTCAGTATATTATCTTTGCAATACTATGTATTTTATGTTGTAAATTTAAGTCAGCTCTTCTGAGATGATTGGTTACTATTGTGTGAATTTAAGTCAGCTCTTCCACACGTTTTTCTAGATTACAGCTGAAGGTCTGGTGGTCGGGGGGAGGGGTGCATCAGCAGCAGTGTGCAGTATTGTTTTTTGTAATTTCTAGGCAATGAATAATTATCTCTTCTAGCAAAGTATTCTTGTACTCGTACAGTGATTTAAGAAAGGATTCCTGTTTAAACTTAGAAAACTAACCCCCAAGAATGACCAACAAAATTGGAAGGTCGGAGGAATAGTGCACTGAGGTACTTGTAGCTTCCCTCTCACTGCCAACTCCGAGTCTTAACCACAGATGACACTCCTTGCGGAGAGAGCAATTGAAGTCAATAGTCGTATGGAAAATGATGGCACCAATCCTATACTTTAATGCTACAATAGTAAGAAACTGGTTTAGGATCTGTCTTGTCTTAGCACAGGCTCAGAACTCAGTAACTGTTTTTATTTCTCCCAGAAAGTTGTCTTAATCGTAGTGAATCCAGCAGCACCAAATGTCTTTATTTCTGTGAGCAATGAAGCAACTCTATAGCAGTTACCTTCCGTGGATGGAAAACATACTGAGATTGGATATCAACCAGGCCTAGAGTACTTGCTTGGTTTACACATGCTGCACACTGTGTGCATTGAAGAATTCAGTGCTAGTGTCTTTGAAGGAAGGGCCTAGAATGTGAGAAGAGGCTATACCCCCTCGCCTGATATATCAGTTCCATAAACTATGGGAGCACATTTAGTCCACACAACCACATTTCTTTTATTTCATGAAAAATACATCCCTAAAACATTGTCCACATTTGGAACAAAAGATAACATGGTCTCATAAAACTGGGAAGTATTCTGTGGTATCTATGCTTACTTCTAGCACTGATTGTGTTACATTTTTGATTTTACAACTAAACAATGAGCTCTATAAAATAGGTATTTTCTGTAGCTCTTTTTTGCCAGTGATCGGAATAGTGCCTGCTGTATAAATGCATGAATCAGCGAATGAATGAAACCTGAATCATACGTGCTGCCCGGCACAACTTTTAATCCTTGCTTTCTAGAGTACTCACTGTTATCCAGAAGAATAAATGATATCCTTGACAACTTTGGCAAAGAGCCTTATGAAATAGGATTATGAAAATGACCATTACTAATTAGGGTTAAATCACAATTAAAATTCACTTCCAGCTGCACTTTCTAACCATTTCTGCTGCAGATTCTGTGCAGTGCAGCAGCTTGTCTAGTGCTTGGAGAGTAGGACAGTAATTTTGACATCACGCTGAATAAATTAAGATCACTTGGTGCCAGGGGCTGTGATGATTCTACATACAATACTTGAATGTGAGCAGAGTGTAGTTTTAATTCTCATTACTCCATCCCATCATCAGGTTACAAACCCACTGAACAACTGACCGCACAGGTAATAACTGCTTACTTGTTACAATGTCTAAAACTGTCACCTTCAAAATGATTAAGCTTGCAAGCTTGCAGTTTATACACCACAGGTATCATCTCATTTGTGCTTGAAATCAACACTGTAAGGAAGTGAACTAAGAGGAGAGTTGACATGCTCGTGACTGTACAAATTGTAGCTGCTCTAAGGCTTCTACTTCAGTTTCCTATCTTCTAGTTGGCTCTCATTCCACTGGTAGCAGTAGAAAGAGGCAGACTTTCAGCAATTCCAGACATTTGTCATGTGCATTTAGATGAAGCAGAGACCTCATTATGCAGTCTTTTGAGCCCTTGAGCTGCTTCTATTTAGAGCACTCTGTTGGTCTTCTTCCAGACAGAATAGAAACTTTTCCACATTTAGTTACCAGGACACAGGTTCACATATCCCTTGCTCTTCAATAATGCCACCAAAGCAGTTATTTAAGGACAGGGTTTCCTAAGTTTCAGCATGGAGGTTGGAGTCAATAATTTACCAGCATCCTTAACAATAGATTATGCTCTGACAGCTCCTCTTTTCTAGACTAGAATTTATTTGTATTGCAAAAAAAAAATGTATTTTAGTAGTAAATAAAAAGAAACAAGTAGTAAACAATACTCCTTTAATAGAGGAGTATTTAATGAATATAATATAAAAAAGACTGACATTTAATAAGTTATTTTATTAGGAATCCTCAAAGTAGCCAACAACCCATTTGTTGAAACACTTTTTTTCATTTTTGGATTGGATCTTGCCTTATAATCATGTCTTTCTAGGGGCATAATAGTTAGATGCCAGGCTGCCCATTATGTCTACTACTTCTTATTCCCCAGCAATTAACATTTGATGAGGTGTCACTGTTGCAATATCACACCATCTTCATTTAAAGGAGAAGGCTTCTTTTGAATTGAGTGTCAAGGATTTCTGTTAATATTCTGAAGCATATGTGTTATTTTTCCTGCTGCTTGTTGGCTTTGATTTGTATTTGGAATCCATGCAGTTTTTCCTGTTCTAATTTCTTATGTCACTTTTTCCTTCTTTCATGTGGAAAGTGAAGTCAAAGGTTATGCTCTGTGGTTAAATATATAATATATGATATATAGCAGATAATCATGTAATATGTGTGCAATGTAGACAATGTAATATATAATATGTCATATAATAATATATTTATATGCTATTATATTAAGTTTGGATTTGTCCTTGGACTGTATTTTAACATATTTTTTAGGCAGAGTTCTTTCTGAGGGTTCCTCCTTTTCCAATCCCCAAGTCCACATTGAAATTTGATCACACTGTTTGTTATTGTAGGGATTTATTCCTTCATGTTTTGTACTGAATTGACTGACTCAGCTTTTTCCGTCTGCTGAGGTTTCTGACAAAATATAGAGCTCAACAGATTTGTGTTCAAAAGGCTTCCTTCCATGCTGATTCTGAGGATTAGCTTTGTAACATTTTACAATAGGATATATTTTGAGAAACATTTGGTTACTCAAAGGAAGGATTCTATAATGTTTACAGTGAATCAGATTGTTGCCAACAAAGTAAAATATTATAATAAAATGTATCAATTTATACAGAATTGCCTAAAACATTATATATACATTTTGCAAATGAAAAAATCTAGAACTTCTCTGTGAGAGTTTGAAATCTTAATAGTTGACTCTTATGACCAAAGCAGCATCTGCCTTTCATGTTTTTCCCCAGCTGGGAGGTGTATTTCATAGAGTTGGACGTTCCAATCAAGTGATCTTTTCCAAAGGAATCTATCAAGTCATTTAGCAAATAGTGAGAGACTCAGATAAACTAGGGGGACTACAGTAACTTCTCAAAGAAAATCATCCATTTTCTGCATCTTCTTTCTGAATCAGATTAAACTTGATCTGCACAATGCTGTTAGAAGTTGGCATTTGATTTCACTGGGGTTTGTCTGCAGTTTAATCCTTCAGAGAGTGATGTCATTATGGAAATTCAGCAGAGGCACTATAGGAAACTCATGGTCTGGAAAGGAAACGGGAGAGTAAAAACTTTAACTGTTGGTTCTGCAGGGGCTGGAGTGAGGGACATAGCCACTGTAGAGTGTGCTGTTACACCGGGGAGATCTGAACATGAGAGAATATGTCTGGCGTGCTGGATTTGTGACTGCATAAAGTGGGGCTGACTGCTGCTTGTTCATAGCAATAGTCCCAGACCTAAAACATGGCTTGTTACTGAAATCACACACTAGGAGGGCTTTCTTTGGGAGCTCTTGGGAGTAGGGAGCAGGTGGGGGCCTGATAGGCCATATCGCCTTCATTCTAATACCGTTGATTTCTCCAATGCATTTTAAAAAAACATTTATTTATGCATACAAGAGCTGGGGTACAGGCCTGAGATGCAAGTATTCACCAGAGACAGAGTGGGGAGCAGAACAGGCAGGTGGACTGAAATGCACTGCTGAGGGGAGCAGCGGGTGAGCCAGGAGAGGTCTGCAATGCCACATGTGGGTCATCTCCCTCGCTGGGGATCGAACTCACGCTGCTGTGCCATGAATGCTTCACAGTGGGGCGTTCAACCTGCTGCTTTTGGACCAGGGAGGTCCAAAAGCATTTTTGAAAAATGTCTTAATATGGACCTTTGCTCTGGTGAGAAACTATGAATGTAGATTTAAATTTTTCAGTTTTTCTAAGCTGAAAAATCTGTTGTTGGTTTCCTAGATCATTCTATTTGGCACATTTTTTTCAGAAGAGTGATTTTAATTTCAAAGTTCAAATAAAGGGTGGTGGTGGCAAGAGCACATTAAAATTTAATAATCAGGATGAGCCTGTCAACAAAAAAGACTTGCAGCAAATGTTTACTACACCAAACAGAACATGCAAGGTTTAAATTCCCCGCTTTTGTGCAAACTATAAGTCAAATATGTCAATGTCTTCTGAAGCCCTGGCCCCTCTTTATTGTCCATGGCCAAGTATCCATCACCCAGAGGTAAATTCATAACTTATGCTATAAAATTATCCAAGCATTTTTTCATTTCTTCAGATTGTCTTCAGAAAAACCTGCTCCACTTAGAAAATGCTACTCTAGTCTAAATTGTAGGTAGTGTGGAATACTCAGCTGTGTTCTGATTTGTAAAATATACAGCTAATTAATTTTGATTAAAGAAGATCAGAGATGCATTCCATATAGCACTAAAATGAAGTTGAGGGCCTCCCTGGTGGTGCAAGAGGTTAAGGCACAGCACTATGAAGCTATCTGTAGCCACTGCAGCACAAGTTCGGCCAGGGAGGAGACCCACGTGATGCAGCAGACCTCTTCTGTCTCACCCACTGCTGCTCCCCTCAGCAGTGTATTTCAGTAGATCTGCCTGTTCTGTTCCCCACTCTGTCTCTGATGACACTTCTCAACCCCCACACCTCTGGCCTGTACCCCAGTTTTTGTATACATCAATAAATAAATCTTAAAAAAAAATAAAATGAAGTTGAACTAGTCTGAGTGACCAGGGGTATAACATAGAAAAAGTAAGTCATTCATACAACAATAAAAGTGCTTGAGAACAAGGGCAAAGGTATTCCTTTATGGAGTTGGAAAAATAACTTTCATTCTCAAAATTTAAAATTTGAGACTGTGACTGCTAACAGTAAAATTGTCAAGAATATATTCCAGGGGAAAAGAGAGTGCCAACTGAATTGCTATTGTAGGGACGAAACCTGTCCTGTGACTTCCGCTTCCCTCTCTTGGATCAGCTTCGACCCCACCTTCTCCTCATGTATGCTTAGATCCACATGGTTTCCCTTCTCCTGTACCACTTGTGCTATTTGCTTGGATTTTACTCTGTGTTGCTTTGTAGAGTAATATATAGATAGAATCACTGCCTTTGCACCATACGCTGGTAGGAAGTTGAAGGTAGAGAAATATCTATCACCCCAGGCATCCAACTCTGCTTTGCATTCCAGGAACATTTGTTGATTGAAGGATTGAGTAATAATATTGCAGAGTTCACTAATTTGAAGCCATGTGGGCTGCTTCGCATTCTGGTAGTAGAACCAGATACTCGTGGGAGAGTAAGTAAATACAGGAGAATAGCAGGAAAAGAGGAAAAAGAGACCAGATTTTTTTTTTTAATTCTGAAAATTACTGAGATCATTTTCAATATATATTTCATACAAATTTACAAAAATTACATTTTTGAAGAAGTCAAAAATTCTGTTTTACTAAAAACAAAAATTTAGACGTGGTCATTGAATTGCTATGAGCTAATACATTGTAGTTGGTTAAAATGTATTCAAAAACAGTAAGTGGAAATAATAGTATTTAGACTTCTAAATACTATTAATTAATTAAATACTAAATAATTCAGTAGGAACCTGAATTCTTTCTTTGATAACATTAAATACTCCATTCAGAACGAATCCTTGATTGTTGTGTTGGTGAAGAAGAAAAGGGCAGAGGGTACCCCATGCGTGGCTCCTTCTTTAAACAACTACAGGCAGAAGTGGACAATAGCTTCCACCTAAGTCACAAATAAATGCTGTCCTATTTAGACCCAGGTCAAAGAGTAGCTATACTCTTTCCTGGGGAATGTTCGCAGGTTTCACTTTGTAAGGACTAGATCCACAGCTTTGGATTCAGCTGAACCACCTTGCACACATGAGTCATGCTGTATTTCTCATCAATAAATGTGCATGGAATGCCTCCTAAATTGTAAGCACTTTCTAAGTGGAAAATGCTACAGGTGGGTAGGGCAGATATGTTCCCTAGCCTCAGGAGGTTTAAGGTCTCATGCCTACCTCCCAGAACTGTGAATATATCTAGTGCTGTACACCTCAGAACTGTTCAATATTATGAACTGGTCTTACTGCAATAAAAGAAAGAAAAAAAAACTTATTCCATGTGAGGGTTTAGTGTAGGTTTATGGTGCTGATGGCAGTGATGAGGGTGATGAAGATGGTGACAAAAATGTGTTTCATAAGTGGAACTACCAGATGGAGACCCAAAACCTTCTCCTAAAATTCTAATGGGAAGAGAAATCAGACTGTAGTCTCAGTATTACTGAGGTCTGTCAGTCTCTGGTGATAAGAGAAATGTTAACAGGGCACCTGATTCTGATGTTTTTAGAAGGTAGAATTCCCCTCTTATGAAACAAGTGTATTATGTAGTGCCAATGATTCCGTGAGCAGTGGAATATGCTGAGAACTGCAGAACCAAACACTTATCCACTGCTTAGGAAAAGCTATCTTCTGTTAAAGTAATAGCTACCTTCACTTCTCTCTAAACTCTCCTTATTCAGCAAAGCTTCTATTAGGGGTAACATCTCAACAGTGGTCTCTAAAGTTTGATGAAATAATTTGGCTGATGATACATATTAAGAGAACTGCCAGGAATTATGTTGTCAAGCCCAGTTCTTGGCATTTCCAGTCATGGATCGTATCTCTCTAATGTAGGTTAATGAACAGACTCTAATGCCCTGTTTTCCTGTGTGCTAAGATTAGCATTAGCCAATTTAATTTGACCTAAAACTTGCACTTTAACTGTAAGTCCTAAACTCATACTGAGTTGTGCTTGTCAAGTTTGACTGTCGGAGAGCTCTGCTGTCTCTTGAAATGCTATTCTTTACCCACGCCCATGTGGCTATAGAAGAGTTATTACGTAAATGTGTCCCTCTTAATGGGACATGCTCAGGGAAAGCAAGGAGGAAAGTGGAAAACAGCTTTTCTAATCTGTGCTTAGTATTAAACCAGAGTTTTATAAACCAAGAGCTAAGTTTACTCTTTTATTTAGAAACTCAAGCTAAATCCAAATTGCACTTTTAGAAGTAAAGGACAATGACATTTTGCTTTCACAGATTTTTTTAATTTCACCTACCCCTCACATTATGGCATCTTTGAAGTGATTATCAAAAAATACTCTTTGTATCCATTAATCTGTTTATGAAAGAATAGTGATAGAGGCTACCTGTTTGGGAAGAAAGAAATATTACTTCAACAAGTTCATTCCACTAGTCAAATTTATCAAGGAAAGGTGAACTAGTATCTTTTCTTTTTATAATATTCCCTGCAAGAAAAAATTGCTCATTTTATTCATGTTTGACATTTCATAGTAAAGGTAAAATTCATTTTTACTGAAGAATGTCCTACTGTTTAAAATTGAAAGCAATGCAGGAAAGAGAACTGTCATTTAAAAAGAGCAAATCATGTATTAGAGAAGGTCTCCAGTCAAACATAAAGCTCTGCGAAGTTTTCTCAAGATTGGTCATCAGCCAAGCACTAAAAATAACCTTCATCCTATACTCTGGGTGGCACTTATGTGATCTGGGCATGAGCTCCTTTGCATCAATGGTTTGGTAAACTTAGAGAAGTGGCTCATTTAACTTATTGCTGGAATCTATTATTACATTTCTTATTTTTGATCCATTGTTCTCATCACATTGTAAACTATTGAGGTCAAACTTTATGAATAATGTAATCACAGCACCTGGAGTAGTTCTTTGTACTGTAATGTTAAAAAAGTGTTTGGCAAGTGAATGAATCAATATTTGAGTGCCTCCTATTTGCAAGAAGACTGAATATAATTATTACATGGATTTACATCCCATAAATAATATTCCTAAGAAAAAATCAAAGTGACTAGAACTATTTAATTTGTTAAAGAGAACCTAAAGCTATAAAAATCTACAGTAAGTTCAGTGGTGAGAAAACTAATAATTTTAATTAATAAATTTTTCTCTTTGGTGAGTTCATCTACCTCCTGACTTCCCACTTCTAGGACTTCCACTCCTAGGACTTTCACTCTAGACTATTGTGATGCCAGCAAAGGCACAGAGCAAGTTCTTGATGATTCCGAACAGACGGGTCAAGGAGGAGTCCTGGAGCCCTCGGTGGCTTTTTATGCTTTTATTATCAGAGGCGATCAGTTACACGGCAGTGCCTCCATAATAAACACCCTAGCCTCTCACCAATTCTCAGCTCACCCCCACAACCCCACTCTGCCTTTACCAAATTTCCCCTTCTAAGGATTATTTAAGTAAAAATGAATAAAATATATGTGATTAATTCTCTGAAAGTTTTAGACCATAGAGCATATGGCATATAGGTAGTACATTTTCTTAGAGATTTCATAAACTTGGTGCTTGAACCTTTCCATACAATTTTAGATATTCTGATATTGTTAGAAAGTCAGACTCAACTTTGATTTTAGGTTAAAGTTGCCTTTTCTAGGATGCTGAACTGTGAGGACAGCATGCTGTTCGTTAGTGGTGTGGCTGCTGCTCTCTGGCGCAACACCTGTAAGGGAAGCAGAAAGGCTTGGGAGGGCAGGAACAAATGACTCAGACTTTCCACTTCATGAGTTTACGATCCATATGGACCAACCGAGTTCAGCTTCTGCACTAATTTGTTACACATGATAACTTTTGTGTTTGGAGATTTAACCTTCACTCTTGACGGCAGCTTGTGTAGTGTAGGTCCCACGGGGAAGCAACTGGTAAAGAACCCTCTTTGCTAGACATTAGGTCAAAGCAAACTGTAGACATGAAGTTTCAGTCGAAGAGTGTGCTGATGTTTCCTTAGGAGATGCACCTGTTACATTCTCCCTGGTTACTTGTCCCAATTTGTTTCTTTCTCCCTTTTACACCTTCTTCCCACAGTCTTTTGGATCAGAGGGAGTTCTAAAAGCTGTGTTGTCTTATTTTGTTTTTTACCAAAGACTCTAATTCTCCAGTCCTTGATAATAGACATATAGTGTAGAAAATCTAGGCTGTCTTAGCCATTTCAAACTAGAGGTTTGTCCAGAGGTTTCTGAATAATTGGTTTGGTAAGTGATGGAGTCCAGTTTCTGACCATGGTGTGAAGTTTGGTGATATATGCAAAGGGACTCAGTTTTCATTTAGGTTTTCTGCTTGTTACAAACTCATGTGGATACACTTCCTCTCCCAAAGATATGGCTGAGATATGAAAGCTCTTTTCTCTCTTTTGTTTAATTTCCCAGATCATAATAAGTTCTCAATATTTTTTTCACTTGATTTGATGTCAGAACATCTTTTGGACAGTATTCTGTAACTATTTGTGATAAGAGCGTAATGATCAGGAATTAAAAAATCTGTATTTTAACCATGGTAATATTTCTTACAAAATTCTTTTTTTTAAAAAAAATTATTATGTGTACAAGAACTGGAGTAGAGGACAGAGGTGCAGGGCAGTCAGGAGAGTCACCAGAGACAGAGTGGAGAACAGAACAGGCAGATCTGCTGAAGTACACTGCTGAGGGGAGGAGTGGGCGAGGCGGGAGAGGTCTGTGTTGCGCCATGTGGCAACATGGCGGGGGATCGAACTCATGCTACAGTGGCTGCTGATAGCTTCATAGTGCTGCACCTTAACCCCTTGTGCCACAAGGGAGACCGCCTCTTATTTAATCTTTACCTTGGAGGACTTAACTTAGCCTCCTGTGCCTTACTTTGACCATCCTTAATGCTGGACTAATTATAACATCTGCCACTTTCATTGTTCTTCCACTTAGAAATCTGTTCAAAATGCCCTATCTTATGTGTATTTCAAAGAACATATTATCTTCTCCACCTTCCTTATAAGTAAAAATACAAAACACCAAAAAACCCAAGGCCAAAAAGGGAAACAACTTTCCAAGATACTTCATTATGAAATGGCGTCATTCCTGGAAACAAAACAAAAGTATACTGATTTCTCCTTTATATGAATATGTCTGACAGAGCTCAAGGAACTATTGAGAGAAGCAAGTGAGGTAATAGCAAAAGCATTTTTGAAAAAATCAATAGTTATAGAAAAGTAAGTTAATTTTTAATGAAGCAGAGTTATCATTATTAAGGAAAGCCTTTAATATTCTTAGTATTCTTGCTTTTCCTTTTAGTTTCTTGAGGCAAAAATAATTCAAAGCTGACATGAAATAAATAAATTAGTATAAAGATCAACCTCTGTATAACAACTCAGTAATGCAACTTGATTTTTTTCTTTCCTTTGTTAACTAGTTATTCCAAACCAAGCTGAGACAATTTTTTGGCCTTTGTACTAGATAGTTGTAACACCTCCTAACTACACAGAGGTTACAGGGAACCAACTTTTTCTTCCTTGTTAAGAGTTTTCTCTTTTAAAATTGGTGTCATTGAGTAAATTTCTAGTGGTTTCCACAGTTGTGCTCAGGAGAAACATTTGCCATTGTTCAACTTGACATCCATTACTGCTCATCCTGAAACCACTAAGAATTGTCTATATGAGGAAAGAATTTCTTTCCAAATTGAGCCCTACCATTCAAAGCTTCTGCCCTTGTGTGTTTTGATTTTGACTCATAATTGAGCCACTCTGTTTCTCTGAGTTCGGTGTCCTAATACATATATCCTGTTCTTCCTATGTAGCAATCACATGGGTTTCTCATTGCATCTTAGCTCTCTGAAGGATAGCTTGTAGTTCTTCACTATGCTCCCCAATTTTTGAGTATCATGTAAACCAGATAGTGAGTATATATCTCAAATACACCTTTCAAATTTGGTGAAAATTGTTTTATATCATGTGATGGTAGATGAACAGATAATTTATGTAGATGTGAAATAAAATAAAACTTTCAGTAAGTTTTTAAGTTGTAACTTCACCTAAGGTGGTTGGGTGCTTTAGCTACCATTGTGGCTTTACATTAGAATAGAGATATAATATTTTTAGTCTTTTAAAGGCATAGAGACCGCTATGAATTGAATGTTTGTGTCACACAAGGTGATGATGTTAGGAGGTTAGATATTTGTAAGGTGATTAGTTCATAGAGTGGAGCCTCCTAGATGGTATCAGCACTCATAAAAGAGTTCTAAGATCCCATCTCCACCCATAGAAGGGGACACAAAGAAGGCACACCATCTATGAACCACAGAACAGATCCTAACCAGATATGAAATCTGCTGGTGACTTGCTGATGGTTTCCTCAGTTTCCAGAATATTTACTTTCATATTACCCCAGTTTATGGTATTTTTGTTCAAAATAGAGTAGGGTAGAGACCCATATCCAATCAACAAATGTGTACCGAATGACTGATTTTTGAAGTTAGTTGAATAAAAAAATAATTATCAAGTGGAAAATCTTTTGAGCATCGGTTTTATTTGGGCGCAAAATTTCCCAGACTGGGTGTGGAGTTGAATGGAACACATCCAAAGATTCGATCCTCTGTGTATATGGGCAACACAGTGAGTGTGAATGGTCAGGGGCCACCCTAATCTCAGCAAGAAGACCCAGCTGCCCAGCTGTTCACCTATAAGGGCAAAAGTATGTTTTGATACAGATGAAGCAGAGAATCCTAGAGTACTTTGAAGCAGTGCTTTTGGTTCAAACTGCTTCAAAGAAGTATATTTTACATTTTAGAATCAATTGGGGAACTTTAAAACAAGTTGGACCTCACCTCTAAGGATTTAAATTTAAATTGGTTAGCGGCATACAAATGTATGTGTATATATTCATCATATATTTTAATCAGATAAATTAGAAATATTATATATCTATATATTCAGTTTTAATTTAAATTTTAATGTTCCCTGTGTGATAGTACTGTACACATCCAGGGTTAAAGGCCACCATTCTAAGTTAGTGCTGAGTCACAAATCAGACCCTATTAACAAATGTCAGGAAGAGACCAAAGAAAGGCTGACCGGTCCATCTTAGTTGTCAGCAGGTTCAGTGAACAGGGAGGTAAGTTAGGTGGTTTAATTTTGGGTGTCCAAGTGACAGAGTTTCCCCCACACACATCTCAAGTCCCAAAAGTTTATGTTGAAGCTTTGTCTGTGTTTGCTCATGTATATAGTCCAGATGGGGCCAACAATGTACTACTCACTACAGCAAGGTTTTCCAAGGCTGTATCTATCCTTGGGGTGATGGTAAGCTGCCGCTAATCACTGAGTTCATTCAGCACCCAGAGTCAGTAGGCAGAGATATTCTTTTGATTGTCTCCCCCAGGAGTTGGTGTTTGTAAAACTGTGTGCAAGAATCATGTGTGGGGTGTTGTTTAACACTTAGATTCCTGGAACCACCCCTCAAAGATTCTGATTTGATTGATCTGAGTAGGATTTTACCTTAAATGATTATAATTCGGTACTTCTTTGAAAAACCGTGGAGAACATCACTTGTGAACTTCAAGTATTTATAATATGGTTGACTGTCTTGCGTGAAGCAGACTAGATATTTCTATCATAAAAATGAGTAAACTCAACTTTCTCCTCTAGCTAAAGGGTAAGAAGAGAAACCATTTATTCCTCTTTTCTTTTAAAATTTCCTGCACTCTCCTTCATCTATAAAATGAGGTGCTTATTGTGCCAGAAATTCTTCCCTTTAGGACATATGCTTAAAGTTTTAAATCTTTCATAGCGTCATCTTTTAATTTTTTAAAGATTTATTTATGCATACAAGAATTGGCGTACCGGCCAGAGGTGTGGGGGTGAGAGTATTCACCAGAGACAGAGTGGTGAACAGAAATACACTGCTGAGGGGAGCAGTAGGCAAGACAGAAGAGGTCTGCAATGACATGTGTGTCCCCTCCCTGGCTGGGGATCTAACTCATGCTGCAGTGGTTGTGGATAGCTTTATAGTGCCATGTCTTAACCCCTTGTGCCACCAGGGAGGGCAGGGCCCTTGGCTTTTAGTTTTTAATGAAAAATTTAATTGAATTATTTCATTCAATTTATTTAGTATAGTAACTTATTAAAATCTAATAATAAAACCTAAAAGAAATGAATATTTTTTTCAAGAATCTAAAGTAAGTTGAATCACATACAATAGTGCACCTTATACTCTTTTAATACTTAATGATATTTGCTGTCCTAAAGCTTCTAAAACATGCTGTTAATGCTTCAAGCCACCAGTTTCCAGGTGTTACCTGTTGTTATCCTACAAGTTTTGGGAAAGGCATTACTGTTCCACTTTATAATCTAGAAAACTGAGATGTATAGAAGCTAAGGCTAAGAGGATCCCCCAGGTTGTAACCCTGTAAACAACAGAGATGGAATTAAACCTCAGGGACTCACTTTGAAATGAATGATCTTTTTTTATGCTAAACTGTATTTAGCCACAGAAAAGTCATAGAAAGATTTTGCAGAACTAACAATTTATAGTGCTTTTTATATATGCCACTTATACTCTTCTTTCCTTGTCCATATATGTGTTAAAATATAAATGTAGAGGTTATTATAAAACAAAAGTAGAAAACAAAACTTTTTTTTCAGTTCATTGAATGAGTGAACTGTGGTATGCTAGTGAGTTGCTAGCTACAGGAATGTGTATTATAGTTAGAAGGTCACTTTATCCACATTCTCATGAGCTTTCTGTGAAAGCTTGTCTCCCATCCTAATCTAGCCAATTGATAGATTAGATATTGTATTGTCAATCATCTTCTCATTTGAAAATATAATGAGATCTTTACTTCCTTACATCCAAAGCATTAAGTACCTTATAAAAGTTCTTAAGGAATCGGTATAAGCCATTTCCTCTATCAGTGCATTTATTTTGCTGGAAAACTCCATTATGAACCTTGTTCACATAGCAATCAATATAGTTTAAGATTTAAAGCTTTTCCTTAAAGATGGGAGGGGTGTCTTTTATATTCATAGCTATTTTCCCTTCTTCCCCCAAATCTCAAAGAAATCAAGGCATGTGTTTAAGTGAATTTTACTTAAAGATAAGACATGTCTGGAAATAAGCAGATTAAGTTTAGTTAAGTAAGTCATGGAAGCCAGAAATGAGACAATTAAAACCTCCCCATGAGTTCTTTGTTTTAAATTGCCACACAGAACTCATCAGTCTTTATCTCTCTAGAGAGACAATGGGAAGGCTTTACATGTTAGTGGATATTAACTCTGTTCTTACTATTATCTGACAGTGATTCTTGACTCTAAACAATTCTTTTTAATGGTAGAGTTGAATAAACTTAATTTCTTTCTTTTTAAAAAAAAAAGATTTATTTATGCCTACAAGAGCTGGGGTACAGGCCAGAGTCACAGGAGGTAAGAGGATTCACCAGAGACAGAGTGGGGAGCAGAACAGGCAGATTGACTGAAGTACACTGCTGAGGAGAGCTGCGGATGAAGCAGGAGAGGTCTGCTGCACCATGTGGGTCCCCTCCCTGGCTGGGGATCGGACTCGTGCTTCTGTGCAGCGGATTCTTCACAGTGCGGCACTCAACCTGCTGTGCCACCAGGGAGGCCTTAAACTTCATTTCTAACTCGATAGAGGGTAGATCTTTTAAATGCCATGTTCCTCAGTTCAGGAAGAATTATTTTAGGGTAGGGTAAAGCAAGGGGCAAAGTTAGGTATAACATGAGAAGATCGTATTAAATAAGATCATGTAATATGGAAAGCAAAATAGGACAGAGGGCTGCTGAGCAAGAGGAGAGCATAAGATTGACTAGCAGCTAAACAAGGCCAGCTCAGTCTGATCACTTAGTAAGCAATTTGATGACCAATAATTAAATCAATCAAAAATAAATCACAGTAATGTGTTTATGAGATTAGAGAAGACAAACACACACATTGAGAATGGACAATGGACAGATGAGGGAGGACAAAAAGTGTATTTTTCTATAAATATATACTCACAGATGCCCATATGTAACCATCTCTATGTTGTGGCTACATGGTTGTTTAATGACACACATTGATATCTTGGCTCATATAATGATTCTATCATAGACCGATTTGTACCTGATCTTCCTTCTTCATTGATTTAACCAGACCTGACTTGTTGAAATATGTGTTCTCCAGGATGGAAAGAAGCTTCACTATGATATTTTGTGTGTCAAGAGAAAGAATTCTTAACAGTGCTGATTCAGATGTTAAAACATTCTCATCCCACCCTTCCAAAACACACCATCTACTTTGCTACAAGGATTTACATTTGATTATGTTTTATGTTTATAGACTATCCTATAAAGAGCTATTAAACTGCTATTGTAAATCAAAGATAGTGTTCTGTTGGAAATCCTAGAGCTCTGCAGCAAACTTTCCCATTAATTCTTCAAGCTCCCTACAGGTTTATAGAACAAAAGAGTAAAACTCAAATCCCATGCCCTGGGTCTATAAGAACATAAATTTTTGTCTACTTGCAGCGTTTGTACAGAACTTTCTCATAGAAGTATTTCAGTCTGCACAACAGCACCATGGTTGAAACTGGCTGGCTTTTGGGATTTATAGTTTCAATGGGTCGCCAAACTCCTTAGCAAGAGTTTTCTTTGTTGAGGTTGCAAATGTTGTCATCCAGTAGACAATATCTTAGATATTCTCTAACATGTTGACAAAAAATTTCTCATTTTTCAAAAGATTTAAGTGTTCCTTTAGCACTTCCCTCAAAGCTTTACTTGGAAGAACTCCTTGAAGCCCTGGAACAAAAACATAGTGTAACTTGTATTGGAGGGAACATTTGCCATTGACATTGTGAGTTTCCACAGATTAAGGATGACCCATAAATATCTAAATTGCCCTTAAAATCTGCTTATAGATAAATCACAAACTTTCTGTATTCTTCTTGAACCTTCTTATTGCTCCTGGTCAAATTATTCCCTCTGCCTGCATGCTGTTATATGTTTCCCACTTCTCTTCATGTTGAAGTCCTTTATGACCCAATAAAATAGCACCATTTCTAAATACTTCCAGAACCCCTCTATCAGTTTCTCTTTCATAATGTACTTTTTTGTGTGAGGATTTCTTTTATTATTGAGCCTCTTATAAATGACTTTTGTATAGAGGCCTTATATGACTGCATAACTAACTAGACCGTCTAAACTAACTGGTATGTAAACTACTATAAGAGAGTTTCAGCCCAGGGTCTTGCCTGAAATAGATACTTAAGAAATGCTTCCTCTTTTACTGTTTGATGAATGCTAAGTTGATACCAGATGCCCTTGGTATGATTGTATGCTCTGATTGAGAGCTGAACACAAATATGCTACTTATCCATGGAGTACTTACTTAGCAGGAGTATATTAGCATGTGTAAATCATAGTGGGCAAGGTAAGTTAACTACAATATACATTTTAAAATATTTTCTCTTTGTTTTTTTTTGAAGTGGTACACTTTTAGGCAGTCATGCTGAGTCTCATTCACTCATAATGAACTCTTTGTGATACCAAGAAAGCTTTAGTGTCCAGAGTTCTTTTAAGTATTCCTCTCTCTGTGCAATTCTATTCACTTAGAAATATTACAGAGTAATAGCTATTAACAACGAACATTGCATTCCATAGTTCTAGTTTTTTAAAAAATCTGTGCTTGATAGGGATTCCTTTTACTTTTCCTTAATTTATTTTCAGTAAGTCTAATTCTTAACAATTAAGAGTATCATCTTTTATTATTTTCTTCTTAACATACAGAATTCCTTTGATTCTATAAAACTCTGAATACATTTATTTTAATAATAGCTCATATAACACTGCACAGATTGCAGATGTACTTAGAACTTAGCTGACTCAAAAATATGAATTCTCATTCTTTCCTTCCACTCTTGTATTCTCAACTAGGAGCTCTCATATTTCCAACTTTTGTACTATGTGGTCACTAAAATGATTAAGTTTTCTCCTCAGAGATTATCTTTCCCTTAAGCCAAAACACTGAAGTGTAAATGGAGCTAGTATAATTTATGCTTTCTAGGAAAACACAACAAAAAAACTTTTCTGAAGTTTCCTGTATTATTTTATTAAGGGACAGTGCCTCTAATCATAGTAATACATGAAACATGAGGTTCTACTTGCTAACACAAATAACTAATGACAAATATTCAGATAAGTAGAATATGACAGTTGCAGATCTATTTTGACTGTATAATGACACTTCCAAATAGAATAAATCATAGACACTTACATTTTAACTAACAATTGTTAAATTTGGTACCAATTATATAAATGTACTTAAATAGGAAGCTGCCAGTAAAATTACCATATATTCTAATGCAATACTTATGTATAATTTTTCACCATTTATGCCCCAATAATTTCCAGAGTTAAGATGTCTTTATTTAGAATTTCCAATGATGACAAGTCACACTTTTCTTCTAAAGATCTGCAGACTTTTCTGCATGTATACGTTGCATGCATATTCGTTGGCATTGTGCTGGCATATCTCAATCATTTCAACAGCTCTACTTTTTTTAAAATTGTAGGTTTCAACTTCTGTCAATTGTAACACTAAAGAAACAGCCTGCATAGATTCTTATACTCCTCTAGAATAACTAATTACAGTTCAACACTGTAGGGACAAAGTTATTAGCTAATACTCAACTCTAGACACTGCAATTCAATTATTGGCCAGTAATGTTTAGAAGCCCTAACCCTGGTAATTAGCAACAGATTCTCATCTTCTTTCAGCACAGCATGTGAGCAGTTCCCCCTGGAAGAAGCAGATAAAACACAAATAAAAGCAGCACCTCTATCCTAGATCTGTAATTGTTACTGAGGGTCATAGAAGATTCAGCAGACTTTGATTTTAGGAATTTTTGACACCTGAAAAATGGGCCAAGTGTGTTATTTTCTAGCAAGAAATTATATTAGGGATAATACAAAGAGCCTAAAGATAATTATCTTTTTAAAAAGGTTTGGTTTTTTTTTTAAGTATTAGACACTGGCCTCTTATTTTATCAATTTGAAGATAGAACTGAAAAGAACCAAACTCAGCACTGTCATTACTATTTAAATAAAGAAACTAAAGTTCAGAAGAATTATGGGACATGTACACATGGCCACATAGGTTCCTAGATCCCTGGCTAGAATTGTAACTTCAATCTCCAAATGACAGATCATTGTTCTTCTCATTAGACCCTTGAATCAACAAATTTTCTGCAAAGGAAGTTTTCAAGTTGGAAGTGACACTAATTACTGTTTCTGTTTCTACTAACTTTTGCTAAAATAAGCCTAAATGGTTATATTTGGTACACTACTTTCTAATTTGTGAAAGGCAAGGAAGGACTGTCTCCTTAACTTAATCTATGTGTGTTGAACACATCCTTCTACTGAGATATAGATGGTGCAAATAGGCAGAGACCAGTTACTTTATTTTTTTTTTTAAAGATTTATTTATTTGTGCATACAAGCACTAGGTACAGGCCAGAGGTGTGGGGGGTGGTGAGAGGATTCACCACAGAAAGCGGGGAGCAGAACAGGCAGATCAATGGAAGTACACTGCTGAGGAGAGCAGCGGGCACAGCAGGAGAGGTCTGCCATGCCATGTGGGTCCCCTCCCTGGCCGGAGGCAGGGATCGAACTTGTGCTGCAGTGGCTGCGGTTTGCTTCACAGTGCGTTGCTTAACCCAGTGCGCCACCAGGGAGGCCCAAGAGACCAGTTACTTTCATGTCTAGTTTTGTTCCATTAGAAAGTTCAAAATTCCAAGTAGTAAATCAAATTGAAAATTTTCTGTGGAAGAGTTTAACTGTTTTGCAATTAACAAATGCTCATGGAACCCATTCTCAATTTTGGATCTGTGTGACCACATGCTATCCTCCTGACATTGATTAGATTCAACATAAGCAGCCGGGATCTATTTTATATGGAATAACAAATAATCCTGACAAAATATAAAATTATTTATCTTAAAAAGATCTTTAAGTATATCTGATACTTAGAAGAGCTGTGTGGCTTGGTCAAGCATATACAAGTAATCAATGTCAGGGAAAGAATCTAACTTCTGTCTCCTGACTCATAAAAATCTTCATTTTTTAACATCACCCCACCATTTTAGTCTGGATATGACAGCTAACACCTGGGAAAAATTGAAGTGGCCTCAGAATCAGGAAAAATGAGTTCTTGTTCCAAATATAAATGACAATTGTGCCTGATCACTAAGTTCTAGCTATCAAATCCTAGGAAATTAAGAAATACCCAAGAATTATTCCATTTCATGTAATTTGAGTCAAACTGTAAGACAGTGAAGCAGTAATCTATCATCTAGACCAAATGCACACTTGTTAAGTCTCTCCAGAAGATAATACTCCAGTAAAAAAAAACCCATTTACCTACTCAGTGTGTACTCCCAGCAGTGAAGAATTTGTGTGTGATAAGTAAAAGTTGCATTAGTCTTTTAGAAATCAAATGCAATGCAAAATTTGACAAATATTTAAATAAATATACTTGTGCTGGTTTTCCAAACAGAAGCTGCAGAAAATTTCTTTCCTTATGAAAAAAATATCGTTAAAGGTATTGTAACTTGCCTGAGTTATAATTGTTCTCCCTGAGGTACAGCAATTATCTTACAAGGCAAAAGCTAAAGTCACATATTAGATGTATTCCTGGGGACAAAGGCATGGTATCATATGAAATCCTGTAGGGTAATATTGTTGAAAGTGCATTGTAAACTACAAAACAAAATTATGCATAATGTTAAGAGTGTCAGCATGGAGTAGTGGAAGGAACACTGGGACCGGAATCAGGACATATAATTCAGCCCCAACTTGGCCATTTACTAGCTAAGTAAGCTTAGGCAAATTGCATAACTTCTCTGACCCTCATCTGTCTAATAGGATGTTAATTGCCCTGCCTGGTTTATAGAGCTGCTGTGGAAAAAATAAGGTAACATATGTTAAAGTTCCTTGTAAAGTATATTACATTTGCTAAATGTTAAATAATGTTATTTTCTATTTATATATTGAAGAATCTTATTACATATTCATGTACAGTGTTTAAACCAATGTTACCTCAATTAAAAAAAAGTTACTAGAAAAAAATTACTAGTATGTGATTGGTTAAATTTTGCAAAATATGAGAAGAAAAATGTGACCTCAGATCAGAGTTGACTGACTTTAAAGAACATATGGAAAGGAATAAGAACAGGGAAAAGATAGAAAGAAAATTGAAAAGTCATTCTACAAGAAAGTCTAATTAGATTCAATTTTGTGAAAAAGATCAGATAAGAGATGTGATGTCATACAGAGCCTGATGTCTTCAATGTGGTTGTCATTAGGAGAAGGGGAGCATGGGAAAGAGTAAAGGGAGAGGGGACAGGAAAGAGAGGAAAAGGATGAAGGAAGAGGGGAGCAGAAAGGAGAGAGAGGAGAGTGAAAACAAAGGATTAAACCAGACCATTGTTTTATTTAGAAGTTTCTTGTGAGATGTATTTAACTTGTGAAATTAACTGTAAATATATTAGAACCTTACTAAAATTTTTGAGAGAATTGCTGAGGAAACCACAAGCTGGAACATTAAAAATTCCTTTCTCTGTGAGAGCTCCAAACCAACCTTAGACCCTCAAATTCACACAAACAGGAAGTAGCTAAGGAAGCTCTACTACTAAAAAATAAGAAATACAAGTAGCTTAGATTTCTCTCTCACATCTGACTATAGAGTATCATGGGGTAAAGAACCTCTAAGTATGAATCAGGCACCACAGAAAACAACAGAATAGAAAACTTATTTCAAATAAAAATATAGAAATGTACCCCATTGCCAGGACACATGGGCCTTCCAGAATCTGCCTGTCAGATTGCATTATTGCTGTGGGCCAGGAACTGCTGAGTTTAACAATCATTATATCCCACCCATTTGAATGAGAGTGTCTAATCCATCAGATATATGCTCCACTTTTGTATATTGTGGCTTATGTGATATATGCAGGCATGTGTGTATGTGTGTGTGCGTTTGTATAGATTCCTTAGGCGTTTCCATTTACATAATTTTGTATCTCCAAATAGACATGATTTTAACTCTTCTTTTGCGTGCTGCATATTTTTTATTTCATTATCTTGGTCATTTTCCTGGCTGTTACCTTCAGCATGATGTTGAACAGAAATGGCAAGATTGTTCATGCTTGTCTCCTCTGATTTTAGGTGAAGAGCTCTCAATATTTTACCTCTAAGTATGGAGTTAGAGGCTCTGAGATTTTGTGTCAGGTGGGGCTTTGCTGATTATGTAGTTGGCCCCACTTCCAAAGAAGAGCACAGTCAAACTAAGTAGTAAAGGATAAATAGGCATTCCCAGCAGGTGAGGAAGAGAGAGAAGAGCATGCATAATACCACAAATAGATTCTGAGCTTCCAAATGATTCACTGTGGCTGGTGTGCAGTGAGGGGTCCAGTGAAGAATGAAGAAAACAGGTGAGAGAGGTAGGTTGAACTGGACCATAGTAAACTTAACCTCAGAATTATAACTTTTTTCTTTGATTTTGTTACTTAGGACACTGTCATATTTGATACATACTGGCAAAGAATGGAATGAAGAAAAATGAGACTAGAAATTGAGGCATGGAAAGCAATTCATGAATTACTACAATATTCAGGTCTATGAATACCAACCTTGGCAGCTTTACCTTGGCATAGCTCTTTAGTTTTGAGGGTTTGGCTTCCTTGTCATTATTTTTTATTTTTAAAAATTTTTTTAAGATTTATTTATTTATGCATACAAGTACTGGGGTACAGGCCAGAGGTTCGGGGGGGGGGTGAGAGGATTCACCACAGAGAGCGGGGAGCAGAACAGGCAGATCAACTGAAACACACTGCTGAGGGGAGCAGCGGGCACAGCAGGAGAGGTCTGCCTTGCCATGTGGGTCCCCTCTCTGGCCGGCAGCAGGGACTGAACTCGTGCTGAAGTGGCTGTGGTTTTGCTTCATAGTGCTTTGTTTAACCCACTGCACCATCAGGGAGGCCCCTGTCATTATTTTTTAAATGAAAAGCCTTTAGTAGTAGAAATGTTAAGCAGCTGTACTTAAGATGTACGCTAATATCAGTAACGGAGTCTGCCACCTGTTTTGTTCCTTGTGAAAAATATATTTTCATGTTATGATAGCCTGAAGAATTGAGGTGAATGATCTTTTATATGGTTAAAAAAATGGTGCCTAGAACATTTCATTATCTGTAGTAATTGCATCAGCAATGCTAGATGTTCTGCATTTGTAACTTACCAACCACCCTATTGACTTTCGTCATTATTGAACACATTAACAAATCAAAAGATATTCCTTTCCACCTTCCTTCCTTGAACCTATGAACCCTCAGCCCCCACCTCTTTTTTACTTTCAATGACTTCCTTTACTCCTCAAATTTATTTAGGTACTGAGAAGCTGAGTTAGACTCATGCTTTACTGACTGAACTAGCTGGGTCCCTTCTGAATTAGATCTACAATGCCCCTGAAGAACTTAAAGATTTATGAGTATCCTCAGCAAATCAAGGCAGTTGTATTTCAAAACAGTGTGATGTGTCATCACTGCCCTTCCTTAACACAGCAAAATTTGTTGAATGGCCATCTGCCACAGCCCTGGCTCTGTGGCCTTTGTTAATAAGAATTTATAATCTCAGATAAATATCACTTTGTTGTATTGGTACAAGTTGAAATGGATGAAAGGACTAGAGTTAGAATTAGTGGCTAATTTTATAGAGCCAAAAAAAACAAACCAGCTGGATCCCATGACCTGAAGCTACAGTTGTGTCAAGTCTGGAATTCACAGATCTGGAAAGTGATGGACATCTATCCTCCTTCAAATTATGTAACATTAAATCCATGTCATTAAATAAATGATTCTAACCCTTTTTTTCTCTTGGCTTTATTGGATTTCAAAGTTCAGTACACATTCAAATTATTCAATTTTGATATCACTTTTATGATCAAATGTCCTACTTTTGAAATGGAAAGCTCAGTTGGCTATGTTCCCTGTTACGTTTAAGAAGCTTTTATCATTTAAATAAATTAAACCTTCCAGCATGGGCTCTGCAGAACATAATGAAGCACAGAGAAGAAAAGCTTAAATGAAATAAACCTCTTTGCTGATAGAAAGAGTGCAGGCTATTGTGCATCCCCCCCAATAAAAACATGGCTGGAATCAGTCAGATTCATGACTTTTCATTTCAAATTTTGTCCTAAATTTTTGTGATAGTCATCTGCAATCTGACTTACTACTGGACAAAATACAGAGTCAGAGTACACCAAGTGCAGGGAGTTCTGGGTCAGTTATACAGAGAAAAAAAGCAAACATTAGATTTTAAAGCTGATTTCTTTTACTACTACATACACAATTTTCTCTGTAATCATGTATATCCAGAATGCACATTTCTTTATATACCCATGGATGTGTTTTTTTCCTTTATATGATTTAATTCATGGTTATACATTTTTCTGTTATATGGTTTAATGCATATAAATTCATCCAATATGAATTTCACTTAGATCCTTCATTTTCCTTTTTTTTAAAAAAAGATTTATTTATTTATGCACACAAGAGCTGGGGTACAGGCCAGAGTCACAGGAGACAAGCGGATTCACCAGAGACAGAGTGGGGGCAGCACAGGCAGATGGACTGAAACACACTATTGAGGGGAGCAGCGGGCAAGGCAGGAGAGATCTGCCTAGACATGTGGATTTTCTCCCTGGTCGGGGATCAAACTCACGTTGCTGCACCTTGGCTACGTCACAGGGCAGCACTCAACCTGCTGCACCACCAGGGAGGCTCAGGAGATCAGTCATTTTCTGGAATGAGATCTTTGGGAATAATTTTTAATGTTTGTTTTCCAAAGAAAAATTATAATTTCCAAATACTGATGAGAAAAATCAGTCTATATTAAGCATATGTATCACACTAGCACAAACTATTTACTTTCTGTATGACACATAGTCCATACAGGAATAGTTTATAAAAACTCCTATTTCTTGCAAATTATTTCAATAATCAGAGAGTAGCATACAGATATTATAAGTTCTAAACTGAAACTCTTTTCAAAGGATTGAACTAAATAAGATATGTCAGTCTTTCTACTATGTTATTAAGTTGAACTATTTTATTATATGCATGATTAATAATTTAAAGATAAAAGCACTTCTTAAAAGGAAAGATTCAGCAGAATTTATTTAAGAATAGTCATGCTCATAATGGTGAAATGGAAGAACTGCCACACTATTTTCATGATGACATGTAGTCTCCTTGGTAGTAAAAATACATTGTTGTTCAAACTTGAACTTCAAGTGATAAAATTATCTGAAAAACTGTGAGGACTTATAGAAAAAATTAATTTAATGTATTTGAAATCCTATATTGTGAAAAAACAAACAAGGATGTTTAGTGATTAGGGGACCATAAGTTACTTACATTAGGAAACCCTGCAGCTTGGCTCTCTTATTTGTTATATGCATTTTTATAATAAGACAAAAAGTTATCACTTTATATGTAAGACATGGATCAACTGGTACTAGTACCTCGTTGATTATTAGTCTTGTGAACCTTATAAACATGAGAAAATCATCTCTTCATATTTGTTTTGTTTTAACTTCAGTGCCTATGTTCTCTTACTCTGCATTAAGAAAGTTTTGCATTGTCATCACCTGGAAAAGATAAATACTGGATGGTTTCACTTGTTTTTGGAATCTAGGAAGCTAAACAAAGGGTTTGACAAAAACAAACTGACCCTTCAAAGCAAACCTTAGATCTGAGACACTCAGGAGGGGAGAGGGGAATGGGGGAGTAGAGAACAGGGGGGAAGGTAGAAACCACAGTGAAGTGTGGTGGAGGACTGGGGGCACTTTGGTGGCGGGAAAACTGTGGTGACTACACCTGAGGGGGAAATCCTATATTGTTAAAAAAACAAACAAGGATGTTTAAAGGCAAAACAAAACAAAACAAAAAATTGTTAATGATTGTTGCTGTATCTTTATACTATATTTGAAGGTAGGTTCTGATTCAAATTCTGTATTTTGTACAAGTTTGATTTGTAGGTCAAAGTTTGTTTTGAAGCTCTTTCTACTTGGCAAACATTTCTTAACTATAGCTATGCCTGGCACTGAGCTAAGTGCTTGGGAGCCAGAAGGTAGATGATACTCTGTTTCCTAATGAGGAAAGAGGAATAGAAATACATTGACTCTCAATAATCTTAATATAGGTAATGTTTTTCATTGTTTAAAGAGTAGAAAATACTAAGTAGAAACATCTTCCTTTTGGTACTTTTCTCTTCATAGCTCTATCACAAAGATATATTTAGTAAATATATGAAAAGTTTATTAAATTAATGAATAAGGGTTATTTTATGAAGATTTACTCAGTGCAGTGTCCACGGTTGTAGAGACTGGAGATAGACAAAAATCCCTCTTCTCATAGACAAACAAATTTAGCGATTAGGGGATCAAAAGTGATATTACAGGAAAAATCACATTTTTTGTTCCTCTCCACTTTCAGGTTTTCAATAAATTTAACATATGGAGCAGCAAGCTAAAAGAAAATATAAGAAACAATTGGAAGAGAATCAAAAGCTACGAAATGGTGATAGGTATTTTGACGGGAAATAGAGTGAATAGAGCATACTTGCTGGTTTTTGCCATTGGAAGAGAGAAGTGTTTGGAGATTGCTTCCCTTAAAGCTTTCCCTACTCTTAGTGAAGGCTATAAATTACTATCAGTTACCCAGCTAGCACAAAACTTAAATCATTTATTTAACCCCTTGCTTTCAAGGGGTGGTTCTCTAATATAACGATCTGTGAAGAGTGAGTTATTCGTTTTGTACCTGTTTTATCACTCCCTATTTTGCCTACTCACATATTGAAGTTTTCATAAGGTCAAGGGGGAACTGTCACGAAGTTATCCCGTGAGGCTGGATGAACTGATTCCAGCTGTTTGGTATCTGACTCCATGGATTTATATCCTGACTGCTTATTGCTTGTGTAGCCCAAGGCAAACAGCTTGAACTCTTGGTCACTTCAAAGTGGGATGGCCTTTTTAGCTGACTGCCCCTAACTGTTGGACTCTGTTTTACATCACATATTTAATGGTCTGGCAGAGGTATTCTGTAGGATGCTATAACTTCTCCCACCTCATCTTTTCCTTCATCTTTTATGGGACTGAGATCACAAAAGCCTACCTTCTGTGGCATCCTGGGCCTGCAGGGATGCTAGCTATGCAGCTGGGGTCTACACAGAAAGCAAAGATAGGAACAGGAAAGACAGTTACTTTTTCCATCATTCTGGTTGGATCTTGCTGCTCTGAAAGCTCCAGGGCAGGGCCAGTCTTGATGTTCCTAAGTACCCCCAAATCTCAAGGAATCGTCTAATCTCATCCTCTAACCACCCCCCCCCCCAACTCTGGGGAGATAGGAGGAAAGAAACAGTATACAAAACTCTTAGAATCACATCTTCAAATATCCAAAGCCTCTTTCTCTTTCCCAATTCCTATTTTCACCTTCTTGGTGTCAAAATTTGCCAACCCTGTTCTATCTTATTTTTCATGTGGCAGCCAGTCCTGTAACAGGTTCTTAGTACTAGGAAGTTTGGCATTTGTTCTCAGCTTAAAGTAGCAATCCAAACATATTTATTGGCTCTTGGTTGATGAGAAGGGACTAGAGACAGATCAGGAAAACTGGAAAAAACTTACTTTTTTTTTTAAACTAATGTCTTACATATTATACTGTTAATTTTCTACCTATCCTAAACTTGATATAAAGAAAATAATTACAGGAAATTATTAGCCATCACATTGAAAATCTAAAAAATAAGATTCTGACCTAACATACCCACAAATCCTTAGTCTCCAGAACACCAAGTCTTCTGCTTTAATTTCTGCAAACTGTGACCTTCACATGGTGGCATATGTGGATGTTACAAAGACAAAGACATGTCTGCTGCATGCCAGCAGGACTGAAAATTGAACAAACCAAAGTACAGGGCATCTAGTGAAATTTGAATTTCAGGGAAATGATAATCACTTTTAACATATAAGTCATTCATATACTAACAATGTATGATGTTTTAGTAAAAAGCATGCGGCAGATACTGCCTGAGTGGCCTACATTTTATTCAGTATTTTTATGTGCCAAGCACCTGCCCTCCTGCACCTGAGAGATTCTAGTGGATACCTTTTCCCAAATGTGAAGGCCACCTCCAGTTACCACATTGCACCCAAGCTACCTCTGCCTAAAACTCAGTCACTACTTTAAAAAAAAAAACAAAAAGATCAGTGGTGAGTGGGAAAGAGGATGAGGGCAATCATGTCCATTAGTTCCCTCATGTCAGTTCATAGAATAAACGTGCATTCCTTTTCTATGAAAGAGGATGAAATAGGAAAATGGCATCTGTGTTCAATGTGTAGAACTATTTGGACCCAAAGAGTGTTAATATCTTAAAAACTTGTTAGCTCAAGCCCTGTTTACTTAGGAAGCATAATATATCAACCTTTGAAAGACTTCTAATTAAACTGTTGGATCTCTGATATCAGACTTTGAGAATAATATTACATCTGTAAAAAAGACCCAAAGCATGTGCCACTAGAGAAGGGAAAATATGCTGATCTTTAAACTCAGGGAATTTAAAAATATATATATATAAATTCTGACCCCTTGATAAGTTGTATTTAGTACATCAATCTGAATTTAGAAAATGTGCTGTTAGGTGGAGCATTGCCATGCCCCTGACATCTGTGTTACCAGTGACCATCATTAGTGTTGGTTTCTGGTATGAAATCATGATTATATGTTACTCTTGGAAGCTGCTGGATCATCAAGAGATCATAAAATGGTTTCAAATAGAAAGTATTTTATGTGCGTTCAAGAGAGAGAACCAACATATTTTGAGTGTCTATTATATGACAGGAACTGTGTACCTCACATATATTTCCAATTTAACCAGCAATTTAACAAGAAGTGATAGAGGTAAGTAATTTTTCCATGGTCATAAAATTGTCAGATTCTAAACTCACTATATCTAATAACTCCCTTTTGAGTTTTTCTGACAACCCTCACCTGCAGTTATTTTGTTCTTGAGAAGAACTCTGAGCAAAAATCTCACACTTACTACATTTACATCTCATTCTGATAATGTAAGTAATAATGTCTTACATAGTAACATTTTCATTTCTCTTAAGAGTTTTAAGTTCTTCCGGACACTATTTTCAAAGTACATTTGCCATGAAATTTCTACTAACTTATTTGCATATACCCACCTAACATGCACTGGGTAATTAATTCTATGCTTAAAATTTTAAGATTTTGGGAATTTGAAGAGTTCAACATTCTATCAGTAAAACTAACTTCCTTGCTTTAAATATTTTGATGGTGTAAGATTTATGAATTTTTACAAAAGTTTATTCAGTTAATAGATATCAATGAAATGAAGTCTGTATGTTGAGCTGATATTTTCTTCCTAAAAGCTTTTATATATAGACCCTTGTTCTGGTCTCTGGAGACACATAAATAAATTTAATCCCTTCTGCCACCAAAACTAGGTGTTATGTTGGTAAACTATCTAAAGAGCCTAGAACTATTATTCTTTGACCTTTATGGTATTAGAAATAGTTTTGAATCACATTTATATAGAAAAGGAAAACAAAAATAGTGATATATTACAAGGAAGTTAAAAAAGATAATTTATATTTTCTTACACATGTCTGTATCCACACATGTTACAATACCCTAGATTATGTATATTTTCAATATTAATATTCTCTATTGAGTGGGAACAGAAACTAGAAAAACAAGTACCTCTATTCAATTGTCCCTTTTCTACATTTCCCCTCTGATACATATCACAAGTGAATAGAGCTAAGTAAACTTAGTCAATTGAATTTTAAATATTATTGTACTTGTTAAAAAGTATGGTAACATTTTTTCCTTCAGAAATGACCTTATCCTATGTTTAAGAATTTCCTACAGCATAGCATACTGTCTCCATAATGCAGTGAACCAATTATAAATTCCTCTGTGTCTTAATCACATGTTCACTATCTCTCCCCCTCCACAGATCATATTTCGTAAAATCAGTGATGTGAAGAAAGAGGAGGAGGAGCGTCTCAGACAGAAGAACGAGGTCACCCTCAGCATCCCTGTGGACCACCCGGTCAGGAAGCTCTTCCAGAAGTTCAAGCAACAGAAGGAGCTGCGGAATCAGGGGTCATCGCAGAGTGATCCGGAGCGGAACCAGCTTCAGGTAGAAAGCCGCTCCTTACAGAATGGAGCCGCCATCACGGGCACCAGTGTGGTCACCGTGTCCCAGATCACGCCCATCCAGACGTCACTGGCCTACGTGAAAACCAGTGAATCCCTCAAGCAAAACAACCGTGATGCCATGGAGCTCAAGCCCAATAGTGGTGCTGACCCCAAATGTCTCAAAGTCAACAGCCCCATACGAATGAAGAACGGAAATGGGAAAGGGTGGCTGCGACTCAAGAATAACATGGGAGCCCATGAGGAGAAAAAAGAAGACTGGAACAATGTCACCAAAGCTGAGTCCATGGGGCTGCTGTCAGAGGACCCCAAGGGCAGCGACTCAGAGAACAGTGTGACCAAAAACCCACTAAGGAAAACAGATTCTTGTGACAGTGGGATTACAAAAAGTGACCTTCGTTTGGATAAAGCTGGTGAGGCACGAAGTCCACTAGAGCACAGCCCCATTCAGGCTGATGCCAAGCACCCCTTTTATCCCATCCCCGAGCAGGCCTTACAGACCACACTACAGGAAGTCAAGCATGAACTGAAAGAGGACATCCAGCTGCTAAGCAGCAGAATGACTGCCCTGGAAAAGCAGGTGGCAGAAATATTAAAAATACTCTCAGAAAAAAGCGTGCCCCAGACCTCATCCCCCAAATCCCAAATGCCTCTCCAAGTACCTTCCCAAATACCATGTCAGGATATTTTTAGCGTTTCAAGGCCTGAGTCACCCGAATCTGACAAAGATGAGATCCACTTTTAATATATATGCATATATATTTGTTAATATATTACAAACAGTATATACATCTATATACATATGTGTGTATATACAGTATATACATATATATTTTCACTTGCTTTCAATATGATGAACACAATACGGATTTTGATATGTAAATATTGCATGTCCAGCTGGATTCTGGCCTGCCAAAGAAGATGATTATTTAAAACATAGCTATTGCTTGTATATTATGCAGTTGACTGCATGCACAATTTACATTTATTTATAATATCTATTCTATAATAACAAAGGTATGATTTTTGTTAACCAAGGCAATGTAATATTTGAAGAATCAGGGTCCAACCTGCCAATGTTGCCATGACAAATTTGATCTCAGGCTGAGTATTTCAAGCTGTCATTTCCTCACTGTTCTGTTAAGTTTTAAGTATAGATTAATACCAAGGAAGAGTTCAGCTTTTCAACTGTTAGTACCATTTTATGATCTCTTTCCATGGGGTGTTTTCCTATAACTTAGATTGTTTTCCCCAACTGGCAGTTTGCACCATTGAAATGACTGTTTTGTTAAGTCAGAGAGCAGTGTGGGATTTTGAGAACTTAGTGCTATGGGTTTTGTGCATGAATTGCATTTTTATTCAACTATACCTCTTATTTTTAACATTATACTTAGATAGTAATCATTAACTCTTATGTAAGGAAATCCCTACTCCCTCCGTCTTGGAGAACAGCTACCTACCATCTTGTACACTGATTTCGTCAACCCCACAACTATTAAACTACTAATATAGTGTATGTTATTATAGAGCTACTGCACCACAGGGTAATAAGGCCTTTTAACAATTCATGTTGAAGAAGCTGATTTTCCAAAGATATGAATGTTCTAAATTTGTGTTTCCAAAACTTGCAAAAGGGTGAAGTTGAATGACTCTTAGCCAAGAAACAAACACATAAAACATTTAAGTAATAATCATGTCAAAACTTAACTGCGATGATGTGAAAAGGATAAATAAGGTTTTGTGGGTTTTTTTCATAGCATGTCTGTAGTTTAGAAAGATGGAAAACAGGTCCAGGATTGTTCACACATGATTCTTACTGTTTATAGAGATAACATGTGAAATGTGGTTTAAAAAACAACAGCTAAGGAGTAGATGTTAAGTTGCTCAACTCAGATAACTGTTTTTCTATAGTTTATTCTGGTTGCCATTTTTTGAAGCTTTTTTGCACACCGTTCAACTGCTGGACTTCTGCTGAGTTGATACAGTAGGCCACTATGTTCATTTAGCTCCATTTATGAAAGAGGGTATTAAAGACTGAATTTCAGAGTCCTTTGGGTCACAAATCCTCTTTTTAGAAAGTGCCTATTATTAACTAAAAAAGTCACAAAGAGATGTGTATAACTAGTTCCTTAAATGACATATATCAAGAGTAAAATACGTGTATTCATTTCCTTTGACTACCTTTTTAAAATGCATTGAACAGAGAGGCATAGTTCTAAATTGGTGCACACACAACATTAATAAATGGTGCAGGAGACAGTGAGTGTTTGAATCAAACTGAAAATATATACTAGTCATTTGTACATTATAGGATTGTCTGTGTGTATGAATATGTATATATATATGTATATATACACACACATATATATAAACAACATACACAAGATGATCGCAAAATCAAGAGAAATCTTTTGATCAATTCTATCCATTTTTATGAGCTTTCTAATTATCTCCCAGAACTGAACATCAATTTATTACAATCAAACTGGAGAAGTACAAAACAAAGTAATTTATTGAAACACTTGATACTTTAGAATTTCTATAAGAACTTCTTCATATGCCCACAAGATGTGCCTCATCAATTTAAGAGCCTCAGACCAGATATTATGTATCTGGGGTTCTATTTTCCTTTCTTTGTACCCATAGCTTTGGTTACCCACAATGGAAGTATTTAGGGGTACCTAACTTCATGCCATGTGAGAATATCTACCTACCAAAGGCACAGGAAAATGAGGAATCATGGTGTAAAATAATCAGCCTTGAAATTGGGACTTCATTGTTTTCATGGTGAGGATGATACTATTTCCTTGACCTCTAACATTTGTTGAAATTCAGGGTATATTTTTATTTACCCATATATAAGACAGACTTGGTCAAGCTTTAAAGGCTAACAACTGGTAAAATAATTTGAGTATAGAAATGGTCAATTTAACATTAGCCATGTGCTACAACAGTAACAGTTGGTGTAAAACTGTAAGAGAATGACCATGAAGCAGCAGGGCAGTTTGAAGTTACAATCCACACCTTTGCTTATTACTGGTGCAAATATTACCTGTGTTCTGACATTGATTCAGAGCTTCGCCTAATTGGCCTACAATATCATTGTTTATACATATGTGGGGAAGAAGTATAAGGTTTTGAACTTTTCCAGTTTGCCACAAAGGGGGGAAAAGTATCTGTTGTTTATTTATGGTGCAGTTTTCTTTTCCACTCATCTCTGCTCCCGTGTGCATGACTGATCAGGGGCTGAATGCACTCTGCTGTTTTCAGCAGGATTGCATGTGTTCAGCAAACATTGTATATAGAATAGTCTTTTAGGTTTCCAGATTTCACAATTCTTACCAGTTGAATTTGAATAAAAGGGTGAGCACTTGCTTAAATACATGCAATAATGATATAATTATGTTCTGTGTTGCCTCTACCAGCACATCAATAGTAGATTCTCTTTTGGGGGACCAGATGACTGCATGTTTTATTCTTACACTGCATAGATGTTCTCAATGCATCCAGAATAAAAATTTTATGATTATATTTCTGAACAATGTAATAATAGGAGTAAATAAGTAAGTAGTTAAAATCTGAATATTTTCCAAAGCAACCTACACACTTTCAATATTTTTCTATGATAATATATAAGATCAGATGCTGGAGCCAGGTCAGGTGGCTATAATGTAATAGCAAAAGTAAAAATTAAAAAAAAATTGGAAATGTGAGCCTTGCATTTTAATTGCAAGTTTTTAAAGTCTGTATCAGGATATTATTGCCCTAAATGTGATCTAGTAGAGGGAGGAAACTTTGATAAAAGGAAATAGGCACACAAAGGCAGATGAGGATGCCAAAGTCACTGGTGTCCTATATTGATATAAATAATATTTAGAATGATTTGGGCACAGGCATTGAACAGAGACACATACTTTATTGTTAAAATGGAAAATTTTTATTATGACTCTGGTTCATAGAGACCCAGTTAAAAAATTCTGTAGCTCTAGAACTAGAAAATTTGGGATTTTAAATTATTCCTAAGAATAAGAATATACTTCTGGAGTACCCAGCACTTTAAGAAGAATATTAATTATGACCACAAACTAAAGTGCCATTTTGAAAATTAATCTTATCGGAGCCCAAATACAAGTCATAGCTTCTTAAATTTAAGGAGATTTTGTTCTCTTGTTGAGATCTGACCCATTTGCCATGCTAATAATGAAATTCTCTTTAAAAAAATTCGTTTAAAAAATTGCCTTTAGAGCAGTGACTGTTTTCGAAGCGTGCTGTGGCTGGTACTGGTGAAATTATGTGTCATATTCCTAATGAATTCTACTATCTTGTATAATTTTTATCTTTAAGCTATTTTCTCTGATTCTTTTCCAAAATTTTATGTAGGTAATGAAAAAATTTGTCTAGAATGTACATATCATCCACGGATAACTTCAAGTGTGAATATTTTGTAATTATGTGAATGTTGTGTTTTACTAATTTGTTATAATATAAGTATTTATCTTGTGGTCTTGATGGAAAGGGAGAGAAGATGATCTTTTTGGAAACCCCCTAAGTTTCTGAGCTCTGTCTGGGTTCTGAATCTCGCTTTGCCACTAGAGTGTAAACCTTGGACAAGTTAACTGTTTTTTGGTGTAACTGGGGCTCCAAATTTCCCAACCAATAAATAATAAAATGAAGATAAGAGCTGATCCCTTCTTATGTCACTATGATATTAGGTCACTGGAAAATGATCTCTCAAGTGAAAATTCATTAAAACAAATTATCTTTTTTTTTTTTTTTCTATAAGAGACCAGTTGAGATATGCTCCTTAAATATTACTCTACATTGTAAAAATTTCTCCGGTCACTGGTTGGTGAGGAATTAGTCTTAGGCAATAGCATGTGAGTATAAGACTTGAAAACAATCTGGGAATTTAAAACTATTAAATAAACACAGCAGAAGGAAGGTCTGTTGGGGGGAAGAGGAGAAAAAATGTAAATTTTACGTTTCCTATTCTACTTAATATTACTATTCAGCAGAGATATTCAACTTTGTTAGAAAAGGTACACATTTTGGTGCATATTCAAGGTATAGATAGTTTATCTTTCAACTTTTTTTAGCAAAATAGTCATGACTTACTCAAGATTTATGATTCCACATTTTGTAACAAAATTCTAAATTATAAACAAAATCTTTCCAATGGTTCTCCATTGTGTATCTTGAACTTGAAAAAATAAGAGGAAAACCACTTTTATTTGAATTACATTGCAAATCAATCATGCTATTATGTCCTAAGTAAGATTGCATTAATTAAAAAAGTTCTTTTTATAGTATATGATTAGTAACATTGTTAATTCAAGGAAGTGATGTATGGCATTAAATATTTTATTTTTGAAAATGAGATTCATTTTTTAACATTTGTTCATTATGCAGAGAGGGATAGACCTGAATTTGCTATCACTACATTATGGTGACCCCATGGGTAAGAAACATAACAAAAGCACATAGAAACAAGGAAAATTTTATCCATCACCAGAGATATTTAGCTCTTGTATTGAGTTTTCTAATCTTTTGTCAAATTCAAATTTAAAAATTTTTGCAAATTTGTCGCAAGTTAGGAATTAGACATTATTTTGAAAGCACACTGAGTTTCTCAAGTAATGGCAGGTTAGTTGTAAATGCTAGTTGTATTGAGAAGAAGAATTAAAGGAGACTTAAGGGGCTTGGTCATTCTTGATAATGACTTTTTAGTACCCACTGTAATTCTATTTATTTGCTCAATGGTTATATATTTTTTATCAGCTATGATAGGTCCATGGCGCTCCACCTCACAGTTACATTGCATATGTGTCTACACATATGTAAATAAATATTTTTCAAATAACTTGCTTTCAGTGTAAGCTTCATACGTAATTGTTGTTAGCAGATTAGACTCATACTATGGCATGATTTTTATTATTTTGGAGGGGGGTAATGGTGATCAGTTTGAAAATTTAAGAAACATTCACCCTCTCTGTCTAGGGTAAATAAACTGAGGTGATGTGCTTGGGGGCTCACAATCAGAACAAAAACTGTCCAGTTTTTAATAGATGAGTGGTGTAAGACTACAGGAGCTGATGGAGTCCAAATGAAAATACATATTTTCATGTTGGAAACAAATCTACAAAGTTGAGTAGAAAGTAGGTCAACTTTAGATGCATATAGACCTAAGTATATTTATTAGCAGTACTCATGAGGACAATCAGATCTACTCTGGTGAGTTTATATAGATTATTCGTTTTACTACCTCCCCTTAACTTTACTGGCACACATTGCTTTAAATGAATCTTATTGATTGTTTTGTATAAGTATGTGCAGGCTTCTTAATATGTAGTCATTAAGTCTGGACTAGTCATTAGCCATTAAACAAAGTATGGATGGATGGGGTAACAACAAAGGGACAACTGAACAGAAATACAATTATCTCCATTTCTATAATTATATATTGTTTATATTTATAGATTATTTTCATAAAATCGATTAATTTACTGGTACTTGTATATTACCAAGTAAAACAAAAAGACAAAGTCAGATGTACTTCAAAGTGTCAAAGAATCTTTAAACATAAAATAATGAGAATTACTATCCTTAGTCAATCCTAGAACTTGATAAATAATGAGTTCAAAGATTCCTATGTTGCATGCAATTAAAAAATTAGATTGAGTTAACATGGGTTATTGTTATCATCTATATCATTGTTTGTGTACTATAAGTATAGGGTCTTCTCCCTCAGATGTTGTTAACATTCTACCCATCTCCAGCTCACCTATAGTTATCCAATTGTCCATTGTGTTCCTGACCCACCTTGTTCTTCACCTTCCCTCTCTTCCCCAACCCCACTATCCTAACCAGGATGCCTCAGTTCTATTATCAGCTTTCTAGGCTTAAGGTTAGTTTTAGTTTGGCTTTATCTGACCCTTTGTTTGGTTTCTGTATATCCTCCCACATGTAAATGAACCATCCAGTATTTGTCTTTCCCTTTCTGTTGCATATATTCTAATTTGGTGTCAGTTTTTTTTTTTTAATTCATAAGTAAAAGATTGCTTGATACGAGATGTTTCTAGTACCCAAAAATAAATTGTAAAAAATTCAGCATTAACAATGAAGCCACAGAATTTCCATTATTAAGAAGGATAATATGCCCGGCTTTTCTAACCTCTGTTCTATGAATTTTAGACCTTCAATTAAACATTTTTCTCAAATTTTATTTTCACAGAATTATCACCCACAAGAATAATATTAGTTAAAGTTTGCATTCTTTTTGACATCTGCCAATCACCTCTCCCCCCCCACTGTAAAGAATATTAATATTTCATAGATTTAAAAGCCTTATCTCCTGGATTTTATTCAACTTTAATCATTTAAAATTTCTAAAATAAGTGATTTAGATGCAAAAATTAATAACTTTCCTAGCAGTTTCTTCCTAGAAATATGAACTATTCATTATACTTAACACTTAAAAATCAATAATCTTATATAAGGATAAAATGTTTATTCTGGATTCCAAAATATCTGGTAATGTTTCCAGTTGTTACTGCGAAAATTAGTTTGGGGTCATAAAGTTTAGAAGTGCCAAAAAATAAACATTCTTTATTAACAAAGTAATTAATGGAATTAAGATTCCTAATTATATCTAACTTTGTTAAAACGTTCCAATGCTAACAAGTCTAATCTTCAAAGCATTTTATGTAAAATAATCAGTTCTTAGCCTTCCAGCGAGGGAGAAAGATATCTTGTCCAAGGTCAAAAGACACCAGAACATAATGGAATTTCATTACCACACCACATATTTGGTCTTCTTCACCTCTCAAAACACTTGGGTGTGCACATATACACAATCACACATACTCGCACACAACAACCAAACAAATCATCTTTTTCTATGTAGAGGAAGGCAACTATTTCATTCCTTGTACAGGTCTCAAATTTATTAAACTGCATGATGGAATGAGTGTGTCACTGAAAACTTATTTAAGAAAACATTTATGCCAATATAGTTATTTAGATGTGCTTGGTAATAGATTCTATTTAGAAGTCTGAGTCGTGTATAAGGAAGGGGGATGGACAAGAGCTAGAATTCTTTAATGCCTAAGTGCTCTAATGCCTATAAATGTTATGAGAATATTGTTCTGCATTTTAACTTGATGATTTTTATCTTGATTCTTTATGAGGAGACCAATGTGGTACATGTTATAAGCATTTGGACTGGGAGTCAGGAAGATAATAAGGACAAAGGTTGAGAGAAGACTGAGTGAAATTTATCTGCTTCTTTGCCTTCAGGTTTAGAAATTAAATAAATTAATTCATTTTATGTTTATTGACTATTTGGTCTCTATATGAATGCTAAGCACTTTATTTAGGTTATTAAAGTTTTGCAACACTCCTAGGAAGGACCGGATTAAGGAAGTTGTCCAGGATAGCATTGTTCTTGAGTGGTAAAGTTGAGACTCCAACACAGACTGTCAGACTCTACAGACTGACCTTGTAAGGACTGGACACCTCAACCACACATCCCAACTCTTTCAAGACATGTATTTTAAAGGTTCCTGAAAGTAAAATAATCCCCCCAAAAATTGTTCTTTAGTGGAATTGTAAATGGTTGATTTTTTTTTTTATGGTAAGTTAGATTAAATGACAGAGGTTGAAGTTGTAACTTAAAAGCAAAAGGTGGCTTATCCCAAGAATAAAACTTTCCTTCATTTCTCCCCCAAATTGAAAGGCATTGGGGAAGGAACCTGTCAAATGGAGTCATTAGTAAGAGGCAAAGCATGGTGAGTTGCAACAGCATTTCCTTTTTCACTTGAATTTTGGCCTAACCAGATAATGCCTGGTAGTCAAGGAAATCAAGAGTTATCTAGGAGTTTTTCTGTAGTTTTTCTTCATTTTTAATATAGAAATTTAGATGAAAATTTGGGAAGATTTTATTTTTAAAATTTATTTTTGGTCCATTAAGTTTTAAGTAAATCAGCATATCTTTTTATTGATTATATCAATATTGGCTTCTTAGCCAAACCACTATTAAATTCATTATCCAAATGACCTAGTTCTCTTTAGATGGCAATTTGTATTATTTCCAAGTTTAGTGAGTCCATTTTGTGTCTTTACTTCAAAGAGTTTTAATAATTTTCTCTAATAAAAAGGTTAATTTTATGAATGCAATATTTTGTTGTGAACTTTCAATTTTTTTAAAACTCATGTATTGAGGGAAAAAACCCAAAATATTACAACATTACACCATGGGATCTTCAAGCAAAACATCTTGTTTTCACTTTGACTTGACAGAAACATAGCCAGAGGCAACAAAGTAGAATAAAACAGACCATTCTACTTTTTTCCCAAAACCATGGAGGAAAGACCCCAGTGATACTACACAAACTTTTTATAGTTAGCATGTTTTCTTCTCTGGCTTTGATACTATCATTGCATTATTATTTAAATGAGGTCATGACCTGTACTATATCCAGTGTCACTTGGTCAAAAGTAAAATGACAAAAAATGCCCTTGTGGTCAGAGTTATAATTGAGGAAAAGGAGAGAGTTGATGGTTGGGGAGAACAATTGCTTCCTCTTTGTGTGTTTTCTGTGTGTGACACTTTTAAATCTTTTTAAAAAATAAGTTAGTACTCCACAACCAAGTTTAGAAGCTGTAGTTCTGATCTAAAAGTTCAGCGACGTAAGCTCTTGACTTATTGGGCGCCCTCTTGATGAAGTATCACCAAAAGGTTTGGCTCACTCTCATTAGCACAGTATCACAGAACAAAATATTCACACTGATGTTTGAATAAAGCAGACTCATAATATCTAATTTAAGCAATCTGTTGTTAAATATTTTATTCTATGCTAAATCATCTTTGATAACAAAGTTTAACCTCTTCCATCTCATGAGGGAAACTGGACTTTGTGATTAAACCAACACAAAGAGCATTTATTGTTAAACGCAAAGCTGCTGATGTCATAATCTCTCTTTTGCTAGTCAAGTTTTCCCAACCAAAGCTTGGTGGAAAAACTACCCAACAAGGCTAACTGTGAAAAAACAGGAAGAAGATCTACTGCAAAATCACAGTAAAGATTCATTTTGAATTCCATGTCAAGGAACTTTGCTCAATCTGCATTTTTAATATTGGTATATTATGTCACAGTTATGGAATATCAGTATACGCAAAAGCTAAATATGCTTTCACTTAAAATTAAGATGACTTAACACATTCCATATTGAAAAAGTAGCGTTGAGGGTTGTGCTTTGATAGCTATTGGCATGTTTTCATGTGATTCTTGAGATTCTTTTCCAGAGAGGGTATGAATGTAATGTTTGCTTACATCTTGCTTTTGGTTGGTGGCACTGGTGCCTTCCAGAGAGCTGTCATCTTTCACCTCAGGATACATTCATAGTTAAAGCAAGACAGATATGCATCTCATATTAGCAACAGTATGATTGCTACCACATCGAAATTAGAAACTAGTTTAGAACCATTTTGATCCTGAAAATTCCACTGTAGCTGATTGAAATAGCAATGATTCTTAGAAGTGCTTGGTACTCAGACAACACAAACTAAAATGTATGTATTTATGATATACTGAAAATTATAGATTTCTTTTTATTCTAGGTTGTTTATACTAGTTGAGGCATTTTGTATACTCGAATGCAAATTCCTGACTATAACACTAATGTTACTATGGGAATTTATTTTTTTGCAAATTTGTAAATGTTTTTGCCACTGCAACCATGTTTGTGAAAATTTGAGGTATTAAAACTGTCCATAAGGGTTAATTCACTTGAAACAATTGATTCATGTATTAGCAAAGGAAACAATGCAAAAACCTCATGTGATTTTTTAGTACTTGCTAAGTAGTACTTGTTTGCTTTTTCAAAATTGAATTCAAGCTTAGCAGATCATTTTTTCTACCTAAGCAAAGGTATTACAATGTGTAATATAGAAATTTTGTATGTACTGTTGACCCATTGCCTGGTTGCCAAGAGGATGTGTGAAAATTTTTATCTCTGATTTAAAATTTGTTCTCCAGAAAAGTCATTTAAAAAAGTGAATTGGCAGATGGAAGTTTCTAACCCAAAAGAATTCTGGGTTTCAGCACAATAAACTGTATTTCATCAGGGAGGATTACCTTTGATTTTTTTCACACTTTATTTAAATGTGAATATTTTTTCATGATGCAGAATAAAATGTGCATTTTATGGAACTTGTTTGAACTGAGTCTTTGTTGAAATGATTGTTTTGGATTCGTTCAATAAAGGAAAATCTCTCCTTTACAAAAACACAAAGTCGTGGGTTCAGAGAAAACTTTTTTGATGTATTACCTTGGTAATGTTACTTTAAACTTTTATAATACTTTTTTCTCTGATAAATGGTATAAGTAATATTATTCCAGTAGTGTCATATCACATGTAAAATTTTAAACCCCAGAAATAAATTTCTTTGAATTAAATGTCTTTGGTTCTATGAAAGAGAATGATAAAATCTAGGTCAAATTTTAGTGAAAATTTTATTTTTGAAATGGGATTTTAAAAATTTTCTTTAATTCTATTAACCTAACAAAATGTTATTATTTTCCTAACATTACAGGTTTATCTCAGCTGTGACATTTAGAAGCAGAAGGGAGAGACGTTCATGAAACTATAAGTACCACTTTTATTTTTGGGAAAAATTCTTAGATGGCTTTGTTACTAGTCCTTGAAGTATTAAAAGGCAATAGTTGAATAAGTAATATAAGAAGGCTATTTTATGAGAACTTATGTTTTTCTAATTAAAGAAATTTAAACAATCACTGAACATCACTGTTAAGTTATTCATATCTCTTGTTTTTCTGTGTAGCAACATTTTGCTATAGGGCATATTAGATTGTATTTACAGAGGAAGGAGATTGTAGATTCAGGTTTCATTTATACAGGGGTCAGAATATGATCACACGTAACTAAATGGATCATCAATGTGGTGAGATACTTTCTACACAAATTATCAGTATTGCCTCCTCTCTGCCCTTCTTTTCATTCTTTCCTTACACATACACAGGCAAATCACAATCTTTCCTGAGATAATAACACAACTGAGAAAGAATCTAATTTTTAAAACATGATAAACTTTGTCATAGGTTATATGAATAAATACTCAAATACCACTAAGGGAAGGATGAGACAGAAATTTACATTCCATAGGATATTTTCTCCTGAGGTGGTGAGGAAGAATAAAACATGCTGGATCTCTCCAATCCTCAGTCTTCTTGTGTCAGCATGCTTCTCATCAATAATTAGTGTCTTGTTTTCTGTATGATTGTTGAGACACCTGCTTGATCAGATCCAGATCCATTTTATTTAACCTGGGCAAATGAGCATAATGTGCTTTGATAGAATTAAATAAAAATGTGCCCATTGCAAGCAACCCAGAGTTGATATTGTGTAGCTGGAAGAGACTGTGGAAGTGAATCAGTACCATGCCTACTCTGAGAAACAAAGAAAGCAAGAATTGGTGACAGTAAGTGATTCTCCTGTTAGATATATAGTTACAAGAGGAGCTGGGATAAAACCCAGTTGTCTGGGTTCCAAGTTCAGTGTTTTCTTCACTTTCTCACACTGATGTTTGGGCTCTCCACAGTGTAATACACACTGACATGCACACACTTCAGACAAAGTCACTGAAAATATCAGTCTCATCGCTGTTACAGAAGGTCAGTTGGTTTCCAACAATGCTTTTTATGCAAAGATGTATGTCCTTTATTTTAGTTTACTTAAATTAAAAAAAATGCCATCTCACAAAATGTACTTTCTCTCTTTGATATTAAGGCTGCTATTTAGTATCCTGCAATCGAAACAGTTTGTATACCTAAAAGTTTTTTACTAAAACAGATCATCAATATGTTTTATCCACTAAGCCTGCACAATTGGGTCAGAGTTCAAGAAGACTTTAAAAAAAAGATTAGCTGCCTGCTGACCACATCAGGTCCATGCTTGAGGAGCAGAAACTGGGATTGGGTATCTTTAACCCCTTATGGGCCCTGGTAGGTCACCAAACACTACTTTCCCTCCAAACTGACTCCAGTGTCTTCTGGTGCTCAAAAGTAAGTGCTTCAGTGTGCCTGTGTGTTTAGAAAAGATATCCTCCGTGGCTTTTAAAATTCACCATTCCTGTGAAATGGGAGAATGTGTATCTATGAAAGTGGTTAACAAATAGGTGTTCAATATGGTCAACGGTTGCATCTTGTCACCTGAAGTCATTCTCAGCCACCAGCATTGCTCCCTGTATGCTACAATGACACCTGACAAATTCTGCTGCACCTTTGGGGCACACCTCAAAGATGTCTTCCACGTTGCTGAATGTTCTGTTCTAAACAGCAAGAATTGGGGATATCCATCTTGCAAATTACCTTTGAGGTGTTAGTTTACTGAATGGTAGGAGTGCTGGAAAAAATACCTGGATTTTAGAGAGAGGGAGGGATTTCAGATCTCTCACACTTTTGTTAAATTTCCATGTTCAATCAATGCTCTCAAAACCCCTAATCCTAATAAATTTGGAAAGGAGGAAAGAGAAGAGATTTTCAGAATTCTAGCTCTTTCTCTACCACACACATACACTATCTTCTATTCCCTGTAGTTTTCCACTGGGCTCTAAGCAGAGTAAGGGAATAAACATTCTGTAGGTGACCTTAAACGAGAGGCTTTGTGGCTCCCTGCCTGTGAAAAGTAAAAAAGAGGGGACTAGGACTAAAGAAAGACATCCCACAATCACCATTAAACCCTTTGAAAGGAAGGGTCTGGGAGAAGGGAGGGGAGGGAGGAGCTTTTTTTTTTTTTTTTTTTTTTCAGCACATCAGCCACAAATAAGACACTTCTGTGCTGGTGGAGTTGCCAGGAGTCTCTGCAATTCCTTTGCTCTGGGGTACTTTGTTCTTTGTAGGTTAGGATCAGATCAAATGAGATAATAGAGTGAAAGTGCTTTGAAAAATATAATGGGTTATACAAAACTTTAAGTTCTCTGTATTTGCCAATGACTTTCTCAGTTGTTAAGATTAGATTCCAGAATTTATTGAAGAGTTATAAATATTAATAACATGCACTGACACCCACCTTTTAATAATTCCCAGTTTTTTCTCACATACAGAGAAAGTTGGACAAGATCAAAGTATGTTTGGGCATGGCTAGCAGCTGGATGGCTTTTACTTCCCTGTCAACCATAAAGGCAAACACAAATGTTACATATATCTTCTCCTGTCTCCTCACTATAGAAAATAAAATATTTAAAGGTCACTAACTTATTGACTAATTCATAAATATAACCCTAGTATCATTAGTTTGAAAGTCTCAAGAAAACACTATCTGACTTTTTCACTTTCAAAGTCAGTTATCAGTCTACTCTGAGAATTCTGTTAGGTGAATAAGCAGTTAGAGATTATTTTAGGGGTCTTCCTGATTTATGATCCAGAGCAGTAAGACAAATTCTCCAAGTCAATGTCAAAGCAGTAGAGAGGCCTCTGGCTATTGAGTTAGTTTATATAAACCCAACTTGTGTTTATATAATGAAGATACAATGCTGAAGTTGACCATATAAAGTGTTTACACCAAATTGGAGATAGGGACCAAATATCAACACCAACAACTTTATGCTTCACATCAAGTCTCCTTTCTCTACCCTGAAAGGATATCTATAATTTTAACAGATTAGTAGCTCTTATGTTTTTACTGCTATTGTTTTGTTTTACTCAAATTTAGTGTGTGAGAGAATGAAAATTCTTACTATTTTGTGTTTTATAAATGAATGGGTGGGTGGGTAGTTATATAAATAAATAGAATTATCTACTATTTTTCAGATAGAGTTCTAGATGCTCTCAAAGCTCCCATTAGAAAGACAATGTCACAGACTCTGGGGTGACAGTTTTTTCTACATTCACATAGCCTGAAATACTGGAGAAAGTTTTCAAACTTTACCTCCAAATCAGGTATTTTTTGTCTCAAAGTAATTCTCAGAAATGCTTGTGATAAATGCGTGGTTTCCATATCAACATTTGTAGAAATAAAATATTAAAATTATTTTTGAGGGGATTTTTCATGGTCCAGGGACTTCACAAAAGTGAATTTTGATTACAAACTATCATGGCTTGACCTTGTGCTGGAGTTCCTCAGACAGAAGAAATGCTAAGGCTCACCTTCACGTATGTTCTGCCTCTTCACAAAAAAGGAGCATTGCAGTTCATGTCCTCACCTTAGTTCGCCTTTGCATGGTGAGCTATGTGGAAAAGCCCCCATACAAACACTGAGATCAGCGCAGGGCACTCTGGTAACAGATGTGAGCTACTTAAAGGAGAGGACTGTGTTTTGTTCTTCCGTTGGAGTGCCTGACAGTGTTTAGAAGTGTGCACTGTGCCTAATGTAGTTATGGCAATTAAAAACAAATCTAGGAAGAATGCCTGACAGAGCTCAGACATAGTCCTTTCAGATTCAATTCTGTTTGGAGAAGTTTTAGCACAGCTAATTCATGCAGGAAAGCTAAACCTGCCTGTCAGGGTCATAGAGAACCTGCCCCATGTCTTGCTGCCCCTATATTGCCATAGGGCTTCTCTTTGACTTCAAGGTGAGGGCGACATCACACATCACTTCTGTCTGTCAGAGAATGTGTATTAATACAGAAATAAAATGCCATTGCTACCTTGAAGTCATTTCACCTCAGAAGGTAACAAAGTCCATACCCGTGATTTCTACAGTTCTTGCCCTATGAACAACCCTCCCCCACGCTTGCACACCAGCAGGAGAGTCTCCGCACCTGCTAATTCATTGCACCTGGTCCTCAGCCTAACAAGATTCCACTCCCTGCCAGCTTATGAATTTTTTCAAAGATGTCAACACATCTTCATCTAGGAAGTGAAGTTTATCACGTCCTCCTAGACTACAAACCCTTCTCATAACCCCTTGTGTTCTTTCCCTAAATACAACTCCAGTGAGGCCCAGTCTGCTATGTGATATCCTTCCCCTCCATAAGGTAAGCAGATGAGACTAAAACTGCTGTATACTTCACCTGTCTGGTGTTTGGTGTTTGACTGTCTTGTGCTAATTATAATGGGGGAATCCTCCCCCCAAAACACAAACCTCAACAACGTGAATAAGAGTCAACTGGACAGATCAACTCTATTGGAGAGAATTTTAATATCTATCAGCTAATACTACTAATCAAAGTAAGCACATTATGTCTCTCTACTCATTTTGATAGTTTAGTTATATAAAGTGAGACTTTATAGTCCAATGTGATCAAATTTGATTAGATACAAATTTTGGATTTTGCTTTTTGATATATTGCTAATATTTCACAATTAAATCAATTTGTTTAGTGTAGATGAAAATGAGTCATATTAAAATCAATTTAATGCATTTTTTTACTGCTTAGAACAAATTTACTTCAGCTCAATATATGACTTATAAATATTGGAATCTTTCATTTGATATTTATATGGCTTGAGTTGAAATTTACAAATTGAAAAATAATTCATGACTTCCTAACTTCTGTAAGAATTTTCTCAATAGTCAAATGACTCTTTTAAGTATCTCTCAAACTACAAGTGAGCCTTTTTAAAAATAGCACCCAGTACATCACTACTTAAATTGTATGGGATAGAGTACGTGTAGGCAACTTGACTTCTCAGTCTCATTACAATCATTTTAAAAAGGGAGACACCCTAACTTTACCATGGCCAAAGTCCTGCCCTTCCTGCCTCCTTTCCTTTCTGGGTTGTACCGAGCTCTGAGTGGCTCATTAACAACCTTTGGAGAAAAAGTCTGGCTCAGAGGTGGAGATGTTGGCTTCTTCCTGCACATAGTGAAAAAGCACACCGAGAGCACTGTTTACATTCGTGTTACTATTATTGCAAATTTTGACTGATCGTAATAGCTCATATAATGACCGCCCATATACAGCACACTCATGTGAGAGGAGGACTAAGAGACAATAATCTCAATTGAACAGCCACCACTTTCATTCTGAAGGAAGAAACTCCCCTTCGAGCTCCTGTGCTAGACACCAGAGCGCTGCTTTCAGGCAGAGCAAACAGTAGCAGGTGACGAGCATTTTACCACTCACACCAGTGGCTCCGCTGGCTCCGACTGCTGGCTTCATGGCCAGCACCTGGTTCCCCAGCCGCACCACCCCCCGGGGCATGCAGCCTCAGTACCGAAGCTCCTCCAGCTGCAGGTAATAGAGAGGCCGGTGGGTGTGGTGCTTGGTTCTAGAATGCACTGGGGGCAGGTGTGAGCTATGAGCTGGTTGGTAAATGGCCCAATCAGCAGTAGGATTGAAAGTGGTCCAGTCAGAACTGGGGGGGGGGGGGGGGGGGGGGCGTCCNGGGGGGGGGGGGGGGGGGGGGGGGGGGGGGGGGCGTCCTGGACTAGGCGATAAGGCAGGGCAGGAGTCGCTTGGGAGGCGAACTCTCAGCGTTTCACTCTCTGCTTGAGCGGGACTCTCAGTTCCTGGGCTCAGAAGAGAAATGCTCAGACTCTCAGATTTTTTGAAGGACTCTCATGCTCGCTCTGGGGAGGATGCTGCTTGTGACATCCAAAGAAGAAGTCGGAATACAGCAGCTGACCTCTTGTAGGGTCAGAGAACGATCAGGCCTTTCCACCCTCCCACCACTGTGATGATGGACACCTGTGGGGCTGTGAGCATTCCAGGGTGGGCATGCGCAGTGGGTGCACCTGAGTTCCACACGGGCTTAAATGGGCGGTGTCATGAGGACGCCAGGACCGACAGTACAGATCAAAGAGCAGCAGCAAAGCAGCCGAGAGGGTGAGATGCGCCGGCTGGCAAGCCTCCCAGCCCCCCGGCACCCATGCCTGCCATGTACCTGGCCACCTCTACTAATAAAAGCAGAAAAGCCACCGAGGGCTCCAAGACTCTCCTTCCTTGACCCGCCGGCCCAGAACCATCCCGAAACCTGCTTGGTGCTACCTTCCTGCCGCTACACCTCTGAAGGAAGAAGAGAAGCCAGAGAGCTTCTCAGAAGCCAGAATGCCTCCAGCCCTGCCTCTGACACCACCTGAAAGAAGCACCAAAGGCCTAGAGCCTGGTGGTTGAACGAGCTGGTTGTTGGCGGTGTGGGTCAGCACCTCACAAAGAGATGTCATGCTAGTGACCAGGTGACCGGCACAACTGGCTGTGCTACCCAGCACTGTTGGCGGATGACCGGCACTTTGTGTCCCGGTCACTTTTGAGAGCTGTTAACGGTTCGTCACTGTCCGGCTCTGCCTCCTGATGCTGCAGCCTCCCATGCTGTCTATCCAGCACCCATCCTGACCTTCAGACTGTGGCTGGGGCTGCTGCAGCGTCATCACAGCAGCCCCACCTGTGAGCACCTCCAGCTGCGGTGAATTGGGTCCTGGCCCACAGCTGTTGGCTGCCACGAGCTCCAGGCCCCGGTCGCTGGGACTGTGCCGTCTTGGTTACGTGGCCTTTTGTTTAGGCCTTCTGGACCCTGTGGACACTAACTGAGGTGAGATAACCGACCACTTGTGGCCTTAGAAACTCTTTGCTTTCCCTGTTTATTAAATAAACCCCATTGTTGTTGGTCCTTGAGCCTGAGTGGTCTTGCAATTGTCCACATTGGTGAGAACCTCTCCGCTAAGGGCCACTGTGCTTTGGAAGCTAGAGTCCCCCCATAGCTGTTACAATTTCTTTGTGAATGTGATTCCTAAGACTCCAGCAAAGTTGCCTCCCTTAGCCCTGCTAGTGATTCAGTTTGTTTGTAAATGAGTTTGCCCATTATTAAAACATTGTTTCCAGGCTCGGATCTATTGGAGAAACTTTCATTGGAAAAGCTTCACTGCTTCTTTGCAAATATGTTTTCTGAAGTAAAATTTAAACAGCATAAAATTCACTCATCATAAGTGTACAGTGATTTTTAGTGCATTTATAAAGGACAATGACCACCATGATCCAGATCTTGAACATTCCTGTCCGCTGCCTCTGTCCCCCAAAATGTCTCTCATGCCCATTCATTGAATGTTCACTAGCACTCCAATCGCTGACATGTTTCTATAGATTTTCCTTTACTTGAAATGTTATTGAAGTAGAAACTTGCACTATTTAGACTCTTTATCATCTCACTGACAAAATGTTTTTCGGTTAATCCATGTTGTTGCAGGTGTCGGGTTCATTTGTATTGCTCAGTAGTATTTTAATATAGCCATAACCCATTTTATTCACCAGTTTATATATACTTGATTTTTTTTTGTTATTACGAATAATATTGCTCTAAACATTTGTATACAAGCCTTTATGTGGACATACTTTTTTGTTTCTTTTTCATAGAGGGGTATTGGGCCACATGGTAAGTGTGTTTAACATTTTAAGAAAAAAACAAACTGTTTCTCCGAAATTACTCCATCATTTTGCATTTTTACCAACAATGTATGTGATGGTTCTAGTTTCTCCACATCCTCATCAATGCTTAGTATTATCAGTCAAATAGCGGAAAGTATTTTGGGTGGACATTGATTTTGAAGTTTTTTACTTTTTTAAAGGAACAACAACTATGTTTTGTAATTCAAACTCATTTTTACCTTTTCTTTGTTAACCAGTAAATTTATGCTTTTTTTTAACTTCTCTTTGCCAAGAGTTGCTAAACATTACCATTGTAAAAAAACTTCTATAGAAATATCTATTAATATTTGAAAAGATTCTTTAGACCAAATCAAGACTAAATGGTCAAGAAAAATATTTCTGAATATCTTATAAGACTGACATTAAGTATTTGGTAGAAGAAAGTTAAAAATAATTTCTGCTACTTTCATGTATTAAAGAGTTACATAGGACGAAAATTTTGTCAGATACTTAAAAGCATAAGCAAATAATAAACAAGATGAAAAGTGGGGCTATAGTGAGTAGTTGAACATCTTTCTGCTAAGTCATGTCATGAATACTTCCTTCACATGCAGACTTGTATCATTTCTTAGGGGATTGTGTTGTCATGACAACAAGTTTTACAAGAGCATTTTCAGTTTCTATAGTTAGAATTACACAAAAAGAGTTTGATACAATGAGCACAGGTGAGCTATAGTTATTACATTTGGATAAAAGCTTCCTTCTTTGTGACAGACATATTCTCAAAAAAATTAAAAAATGTTACACTTCTTTCCTTTTGAAAGGAAGGTCATTTTACTATTAAGGATTTTTTTCCCCTGAGAAAATGAATTTAAAAGACTACAAATTTTTCTCAGTTTAAATACTATTAGATAGAAAGGTAATTTATAATGAATAGGACATGATGACATTTTATACATGAAAGGACTTTGAAGCTATAATTTATTATTTAGATGAATTTTGTGTACTAGAGGCCAAATAAAGTTGAAATTATAGATTGAACAGTCCCTGCCACTGTTAAGAATATGATGATAATCTGAGCTGGGTATATTATTTTTCCTTATTTGAAAATCTCAACAAAAAAAAACTTTTTTTTTTACAAGTAGCTTAAAGATAAATGGAAATTTTACATAAATTTCAAATGTATACTCCTATGGTCTTGTTTTACATCCATACACTTACAGATAATCATCTTTGAAATACTCTCCATAAGAAGTTTTATCTTTGATTTGTCAAAATAATTTTATATAGAGATAAAAGATGTCAAATCAATAGTATGCTTTTCAGAAACAGACATTTCTTTAATATTCCTACGTCTTGAACAATTAAAAATTATTTGGACCAAGAGTGTCAATTTATCATAGCACTTTAACTAGATTTAATTTTAGTACATTTTTACTTTTCCATGTCATGTCAAGAATACTTTATAATATTTTTCTTTTTATCCAAGTAACATTAGTTTATAACTCTGTACACATTTCAGGTGTACAGTTTCTCACTTCAGCCAACACCAAATGTCTACCACATCCCACCACCATCCTGTCCCCTCGTCTCTCTTCCTTCTCTCCCTCTCTAGTAACCATCTTCTGTTGTCAAGAGTCTAAAGGTTTGTGTTTTCTTTATAGTCTACAAATGAGTGAAATCATACAGTTTCTTTCTCTTTCTGGTTCATTTCCCTTAACAAAATTCCTTCTATTTCCACCCATGCTGTTGCAAATGGCAGTATTTCATCTTCTTATGGCAGAGTAGTGTGTGTGTTGTGTTGTCTGTACCCCACATCTTTATCCACTTGTCCCTCCTGAGGCCCTTGGATTGTTCCCATATTTGGGCTACTGTGAATATTGCTGGTAATGAATATGGGGGTGCCTAAATCTTTTCAAAGTAGAGTTTTCCTATTCTCAGGTAAAAACACACAGTGGGATTAAGGATCAGATAATAGCTGTATTTTTAATTTATTTGAGAAAACTCTACTGTTTTCCATAGTGCCTGCACCCTTTTATGTGACACTGACAGTGCACATGGGTTTCATTTTATTCACATCCTCTCCTTTTATTTTTCACTTTTTGATAATAGTCATTCTAACCAGTATGAAATGAAAGAGCATTGTTGTTTTGATTTGCATTTCCCCAATGATAAACATTGTAGAGTATTTTTTCCTGTGTCTATTGGTCATCTATGTATCTTCACTGATGAGGTCCCATTTCGATCTTCTGCTTATTTTTTAATTGGATTGTGTTTTTGTTATACAAATTTTTATGTGTTTTGGATATTTGCTCCTTGTATAAAATATGGTTTGCAAATCTCTCATTGAGTAGGCTGCCTTTTAAAGTCTGAAGAATGGTTTCTTTTGCTGTGCTGAACATTTCAGATTGATGTCTCATTTGTCTATATTAGCTTATTTCTCTTACTGTTGGAGATAAATCCACTAAGAAACCACTAAAAGTCGATTACAAAGAGTTTGTTGCTTTTGTTTTCTTTTTCATATATTTTATGATTCCAAATCATACATTCAAATTTTAACCCATTTTGAATTTATTTTAGTATATGGTGTAAAATAGTAGGCCATTCTTTTGTAGGTGAGATTTTATAATTGACATTGGGTTATTTGATTTTATATGTTATAAAAAAATCTATTGTTTTCAGAATGTCTTATAGTGAGAACCTTTTGCAAGACTCTGGGAATGCATTTTACAAGAAAAGTTGGGTACACACACTGAACTTTTTTTTTAAAAGAAAACTACTCATAGCTGTAACATCTTTTAGGTGAAAGAGACCAATGACTGGAGGCTTGTGGTAATCTTTGAAGTCTCTGTACATTTGACAAGTTGTTAATCTTTATTTTTGTTTTTAAAGATTTATTTATTTATGCATACGCGCTGGGTACAGTTCAGAGGAGTGGGAGGTAAGAGGATTCAACATAGACAGAGTAGGGAGCAGAACAGGCAGATGGACTGAAACACACTGCTGAGGGGAGCAGCGGCTGAGGCAGGAGAGGTCTGCTGCACCATGTGGGTCCCTTCCCTGGCCAGGAAATGAACTCACACTGCTCTGCAGTGGATGCTTCACAGTGTGGCGCTCAACCTGCTGCACCACCAGGGAGGCCCAAATCTTTACTTTCAGGAAAAAGTATACAATAATCTAGCAGTGTTCAATTTTCACATTTATTTTTCATTCACATCAACCAATAAATGTTTATTGCTCCTTTGCGCTCTATAGGTAATGCTGGCTGCACTGGGAGTCATAAAGAAAAAAAGGATTTCTCTTTCACTGTGTGCATGAGACAGCTGGACTGTGAGTAATTATGATATATTTTCTAAAACACTGATGAAATATACCTATGGTCTTTTAAAAACAATCTGTGCTATTTAGTAGAAAGTACATATTGTTGGCTTAAAGACTTTAAGATTTGCTTACAATACTATATGATTCAAAATATGGAATTCTTCAATTCCTTCTTTTAGAATTGTTTCAGTGATGTCCTTATTTTCATCAGATTGAGCTCCAAAAATTTCAGAGTGCTACAAGTGGACACATATATACAACCATGAGTTATATTAATCATTTGGAAAATATTCTAGTGGAATTATATTTAAAAACTATTTTCAAATAATTATTGAGATTACAATTCATGGCTATATATAAGTAAATATTACACTGACTCGCTGACTCGTTTTTAAAAAAATGTAACTATAATTCTTATTTGTCTATAAGTAGTTTAAGGTTGAATTAGAGAGCTATAAATATGAACTTATCCTAGATGACATCATCTGGCTACATGTTGATCAATGGAAGAAAAATATTGTGCTTTTCTGGCATCAAATAATGTCTAATGGTAATTAGGCATTGAGGCTGTGGCTCAGAAGGTCGATTTCGCATAGCAGGCAGCATTACTCTGCACCTGTGTGGCAATGATCTTTGATTTGTGGTTGAAACCATTGTCCATTATAATTTTTCATCGGCTAGATTTCATACATACTTTGTGTTTGAAAATTACTTTTATCTCTTATTCAAAGTCTGTATTCTCAATATTTATGCAGAAGAAATCGATTTTCAATAAAAATAGTCTCTTCCTAAATATTTCTTATTTGAAGAGTAATGAGGAATGAGAATATCAGGAAGGCTGAATATAGCCTTAACAGCGTAATTGCTTACCATCGCAATTCTTACAGGCTTATCAAGACCTGGGATCCTGTTCTTCTAAATCACAAACAACAACGGAAAACAATTGTTTCCTAGATTTAAAAACAAAGGCTTTTGTCTTTTCAGTTGGTTACCACTGCTGTTTCTTTTTAAAGCTTTGATACAACTGAGTCCAGAAACAATTACTATATAAGCAGAGTATGTCTTTATTTCTCCCAGAACTTTTCTTTTACTCTCCATACTCCATTCTCCTATCATTGTCTGAGGGCTTAGTTTCTACATAGAAATCCTTACCAATATACAGAAGTATATGCCTTCTTATCAGATAAGATCTGTGACATCTTTTCTGAAAACTTCAAGCCAAATTAAACCACTCAAAGCAAAACCCATTCTTACTGTGAGTAGGCTATAGTTTTCTATAGCTGTATATGTTGTTTAGTGAGTTGCTATATTCCTTCTTAAGCTGAAAGAGCTAAATTACCAAATCTGTGTGCATCAGTATGGAGACATCTGAATGTCTTCTGACCCCTTTCCCAGCTATTTTATTTCTAGGAAATATATTCCCTAAAGTAGTTCATTTCAAAAGATGCTTCAAAGTAGTCATTTGAGAAGATGTGATTGATAATTCCTTCCACTTCCATTTTCACATAGAAAACCATCTACATTGGATAATCAAAATATGTACAAACATTTCTCTTTAAGACCCTCAATTCTCCAGGAATGTTGGGTTGCAAATCTATCTTGTTTCTGGATACTTCATTCTTCTTTCCCTCTTGGTTGAACTCCTCTGGTATGATATTAGGATGATTTCCTACTGTGTAGGATAAACTTTGGCTTTTGCAATAGAAATTTGGAAAACTTTACTGTCATGACGACATGGTGGTCACCCAAAATTCCTCTCTGACCTCATGTGCTAGTTCATGTTCCTCATTATTTCAAAGTTTTCATTCCTTCAGCCTAAGTCCTGGAGTTAGTTGCAATCAAAATAGTCTCTTCCTAAATATTTTTTATAATATCATGATGTTTCATGGTGACATTCCTGCCTTAATGTGAGCATTTTACTGTAATTTATTCCTGCCTTCAAACTCCAGGCTATCCTAATGATCCTGCTCTCTTCTCACAAATTTCCCAATTTATCTATACAGGAAGGTTAACATGTAAAACCACACTACTCCCGAGAGAGAAGCGTCCTTGAACAATGCCAGCTGTTAAGAGCGAGCTATGCTGTATTGTAAGCAGTAGGTGGAGTCACTCTTTCTGCTGTGCTCTTAATATGTGCAAATATAATCTCCAGGGTATATTATCCACCAGCTGTGCTATCACCAAAACCTTGGTGATATATTTCTCTCTTATACATTTGTTTGATTAGTAAAAAAAAAATATAGTTATGGATGGTACTTGCTAAACACATTAAGACTTGAGACCCTTCTTGAATTCAGGTGGGGCAGAATAGATTCTTTTTAATACACCTTGCCTCATCTTTCTACTTTTATTTTCATCTACTCATTTGTAAAGTCATGGAAATTAAGTGTGTAGAAGATAAAGGAGGACAATAAAAGTTGCCTTTGAACTTTACTTTTTCCTAGGTTATCACACACCCCTATTCTCAAATGTACAGTTGAAATATAAAACTATGTTTTTTGAATTCTCCTGGTGGTCATGTTTGCTTGTAGCAACCGATAGTAGCTATAATTGTACATTTCGTATCATTAAATAAGACAATAACAAAAAGCAAATTAAAAACTCACGAATTCTGTTTGCTTTATGTTTATATTCTTTCTTTGGTAGGCATGCCCATTTTTTTTTTCATCCTTATTCAAGGCTGAAAATTTATAGCAAAATAAACCAGTTGTTTTGAATGATTAGCTTTTATTAGTTATTAAGTACATACCAGAAAAAAAAAACAACATTAAACTACAGATGAAAGGAATGGAGATAAAAATAACAGATGGCATTACTTACTTAGAAATGTACCATAGGTACTATTAGCAGACAGGGTGAGAGGTACCCGGGACTCCCAAACCTGCCATCCTCTGCATTAAGATAAAAGATCCTCTAGTGTGTAAAGCCTTCAATGGAAAAGAAATTTAATATAATTAATGTGCAAAAGAGAGACAATTAGTGTGGCATAAAGAGAAGAGAAAGAATAGAGTTAAAATAATTTCTAAATGAAGGATGGGTAAATGCCCTGCCAACTGGCCCAAAAGTCTTGCCACAAGTCTAAGGCATCTTCTGGTGGGGGAACCATAAGAAAGGGGCAGAAGGGGCCAGGCAAGCTTGGAAGGTAAAGAGCAAAATCAAAATCCATATCCAGATAAAGGCTGCCATTGTCATTTTCCCCTCAGATCTCTCACCCACATCTCGATCTCTTTCAAGTGTTTCCTGCTCTGTCTCCCAAGTTCATGGTATAAGTCCAATGTCAAAAAGCAGGCATGGCTCCCTCGCAAGTCTCTCTGCTCCACATGCCTCTTCCAGGTCTTCTCCCTTTCTCTTGCTTCTCTGCTTCCTCTTCCTAGTGTTTTCTAGTTTTAACTCTGTCCAACTCCACTCTTCCTTAAGAGAGAGCAGGGAACCTGGAACCCCCCTCCCCTTTCCCTGGAAATTACTCTTACAGAACCACAAAATAAGCATTCAAAAGCCAAGCAGGAAGCTGTCCTCTTCTCATTGGCTTCAGATAATCTTTGAGCCACACTTCACGGTCTTCACAAAGCAGTCTTGCAAATTGTCCACATCCACAAATCATCCTGGTTTTTGCCCTAAAAATACAATGAGAAAACATTTTAATACTGTATCTTCTCAATCAAAAATCAAATTATTGATCACAGGATATTGTGCTATTAAACACAATACTGATCATATCTATATATTTGAGGAGTTTGCAAGGTGGTGTAAATTTATTTCTCTGGAGGATGTGACTTACACAAGTCACAAGCCATAGTACCAGTCTGGGGCTTCCCTCATGACCTAGGGGTTAAATTTCAGCACTATCTTCACTACAGCCTGAGTTTGATCCCCGGCCAGGGAGGTGACCCACATGGCACAGCAGACCTCTTTAGTCTCTCCCACTGCTCCCCTCAGCAGTGTATTTCAGTCAGTCTGCCTGTTCTGCTCCCATTCTGTCTCTGGTGAGTTCTCTCATCCACTCAGTACTTATCCCTGATTTTTCTATATAAAAATAAAAAAAATATAAGACTGACTTACTTTAGTCAGAGTATTAGAATATTAGCTCCTTGGAGCAGACATTTCCTTAGTATCTCTTTCCTCTGTACAATAACATGTATAGTAATAAAAATTTAATCAAATAATCAGTACTGTCATATTTCCTTTTTGATTTTATAACAGATAATTAACATTAAATTGAAAAATAAAAATAAAAGGAATTGTTGAAATTCATTAAAAAACTTTATGAATTAAAATGTGCTCTTACCAAAGAAAAATATAATATCTCACAGTTCACACTTTGTTTCACTGTTTTAAATTATAAACACAAACAAGGAGTCTCCCTGGTGGCATAAAATGTTAAGCACCACATTATGAAGCTTCTGCAGCCACTGTAGCAGATGTTAAATCCTTGGCCAGGGAGGTGACCCACATGGTGCAGCAGACCTCTCCTGTTTCCCCACTGCTCCCCTCAGCAGTGTATTTTAGTCAATCTGCCTGTTCTATTCCCCACTCTGTCTCTGGTGACTCCTCTGACCCCCCCCCCCCCACACCTCTGGCCTGAACCTCAGTTCTTGTATGCATAAATAANGGTGCCTCCTCTGACCCCCCCCCCCCCACACCTCTGGCCTGAACCTCAGTTCTTGTATGCATAAATAAATCTTTATAAACACAAGCAAAACCAAGTTATATATATATAAATATGTATTTGTGTGTACTATATTATTTAATTATATAATTAAAGGTCGACAGTAACTGCAAGATTTGTTTAGCACTTAGATGAACCAAAAGTTTGAGTGCCTGTTAAAAATTGCCAACTAGTGGCCTCCCTGGGACAAGGGATTAAGCAAAGCACTGTGAAGCAAACTGCAGCCACTGCAGCATGAGTTCAATCCCTGCTGCCTGAGGAGGTGACCCACACAATGCGGCAGACCTCTCCTGCCTAGCTGCTCCCCTCAGCAGTGTATTTCAGTAGATCTACCTGTTCTGTTCCCCACTCTGTCTCTGGTGAATCCCCTCACCACCACCCCCACCTCTGGCCTGTACCCCAGTGCTTGTATGCATAAATGAATAAATCTTTTTAAAAATTTCCAACTATTAGAGCTTATAAAATATAGACCCTCTTAGTTTTATTATTCTTTACAAAGAATAATACATTTACAAAGAAATTCATTACAAAGAATGTTCAGTAACATTCTTTCTTGCTGTACCAGGAAGACTTCCAGCTCCAGGACCACTCTGCTTGTGTTAGATTCCCAGTAGCTGATCTTAGCATCCCCAAGCCCTTCCACATGACTGAAAGTACTTTAGGTCAAGTGTGTGCATTTTGGTGCACAGCAGCCAGTTGTTTTCCCTTCTGGCCAACATATCCTTTCAAATGTCTACATGAATGATCTTCATGGGGTTAGAACTTTTTAGATGTTTCTGAAACTCCCTGTGAGAATGGAGTTCTGTCCAGCCTAACAGCCAACCTGAGGATAATAGATAATACTGAGTATGATAGGATTTATTCCCACCTTTTTGCTGGAAATCAGTCTAGCCTAATTGTATACTGTGCATCATGCTTCTGTGCTAAGAAACCTAGAATTGTCTCTCTGTTCATATTCAATTAGAGGACAGTTTTCCTAGTCCAGATTAAATACATTAAAATTGTGCAAAGGTGAAAGTATAATGAGCTAATATTCATTTTAAAGCTGTTACTTCCAGTGAATGGGAACAGAATGTAGAATGTCTTTACAAAAGAACATGCATGAATATCATGTTATTAGCTTTCCTGCTGGTTAGAATAGAATAAGCAAATAAAAGCAAGTGTAATAATTCAAGTCAGAGGATATAAAATGAATCATTATTGAAAAGGGATTTAAGTCAATATTGTTGAAGTGGATTTCTTTTGAGAACTTTATCATGCCTGGATAATGGGAATTTTATTTGCTGAGTCTTGGCGATCTGTATTTGCAGAAATTGTTATTCTTAAGAGATCTAGTAATGCCAAAATCAGGAAGTTGCCATTGCCGTAGCTCAGTATTTTCAAACATTTCCCTTCCAGCTTTAAATAGCAGGTTAGCTGTGTGGGAGTCCTTTTTTATTTCTTTGAAAAGAAACACATGAGTCCAGGGATGGGGCTGCAGAACACACACACACCTCATTAGCTTAGAATTCTCATTTTAGAAGTATTAGAATCCCAAATGCAAAGTTTAATCAGTATGCTTGAAGTTTCAAGAAACTGGAAAAGCAACATTTAAAGTGATAAGATGGATTTCTGGAACTACAGAAGAGAAAAGTTATGTAGCTAATGTTTATGTTTATTTTACCCCAGTGTAAAGAGTTCAGGAAAGCTAGGGGTTCTTAGCATTCAGGATCTTTAGCTAATCATGAAAGTTTAACATATGCTCAACTCCACTAAATACTCTGGTCATGAAAATGGGGTCAACGTAGCATCTTTACATGTATAGGGAATATGCATAATTTTTGTCATATATGTCATAGCATATGCAAATATATTTATGAAATTCAGGTAGGTTACTTGATCGTTCATTTTGAATTTTAAGATATATTTACAGTTTACTGATTCATTCATCTGTAGTTTAGTTTGTAAGCTTTGTAGCTTGTCACCCCTTTGGCTCCCTGATTTTTTTCCTTGTTGTAGGAATCACTTGACCTCAGTGTGTGGTACTAAGTCCAACCCTGACTTCTCACAAGATGGAAAGAATCTCAGAGCAAATGCTTTGAAATTCAACATCAGGGCTCCCTGGCTCGCTTCGAATCTGGCTTTGAGCATAAATCCTCATGGCTGAGTGGATTTTCATCTTGTCTTTGGTACCTAAATCTCAAAATCAGACATGGGATTAAGATAAAAGTGAGTCACATTAAAGAGGAGATAAAACTCCACTGAGAATGATTCTTGACTCAGCCAAAGATCCCAGTGTTTGAGGCGGAAAGGGCCATTCTCTTAATCCACACTTCTGAACATTCTCCTGCTCCTTCGGTCTTTGCAATCTAGTCCTCAATTCTGAGTTCACTTTGCTCTGTCCTTTAACTACCTGGCCTCCGAATTTACAGAAAGTAGATGTTCATAAAATGTTCCATCTTCTCACTTCCAAAACTCTGTGCCTCCTTCTTGGTGTCTTCTGTCTCTTACTGCTTTAAACTGAGCCCTTCTCCATGCGGTGAGGGTGTTTTTCCTGGAAAGTCTTACTGAGAATCCTTGGTATCCAAAGATTGAGAACAGTTTCCCAGATCTTTAATTTTACCTTGATTGCTTTCTTCTCAGTTCTGCCCTATTCCTTTTAAATCTTAATGTAAGTGAAAATTTATTATGGGAAAGTTTGCCTAAGTAGTCTTTCTGTGAAAGACAGAAAAATGAGTTTTTAATATTATTAATCTTTATTCTGTTAATATAGATTTTAATATGAAAATATTTTTGAATAATTCAATATACAATTGCTATCACAGCAAGCATCCATAATTTCTGATAACACAAGGAACTTCTCACTATTAAATTTTAGATTCAACTGCCATGGATAGAGATTGTACAGAATCTGTAAATGGCTTTTGGTAGTACTGAAAATAATATATTTCCAATCCATGAATAGGGCTACCAGGCTATTTTGGGTCTTCTTTGATTTTTATTCTCCAATGTCTTATAGTTTTAAGCATGGAGGTCTTTCCCTTATTTAGTTAAACTTATTCCTAGGTATGCTATTATTCTTAAGTATCCTATTATGTTTGATGCTATTCTAAATGTAATGTTTCTTTATATCTTTTTCAGAAATTCAGAATGTATAGAAATGCTACCAAAATTAGTAGCATTTATGCTACTTTGTACCGTGCAACTTAATTGAACTCAAGAGCAGATCTAATAGGATTTTGGTTTAAATGTAACTGGTTTTTAATTGAGTTTCTAGGATTTTCTGTATATAAAATCATGTTATTGGCAAATACAGTTTCACTCCTTCCCAAAATTTTGATTATCTCTTATTGTTTTCTTACCTGTTGGCTCTAGCTAGGACTTCTAGTACTATGTTGAATAGGACTGGTGAGAATGGGCACATTTGTTCCTGATCTTAGAGGAAAATTGTTCAACTTTTCACCTTTGAGTATCATGTTAGCTTTGGGTTTTAGTAGTTTCCTTTGATGGTGTCATATTTACCTGTTTTTTTTTTTTTTTTGATATTTGCACATTTGAATAATTGGGCTTTTCTCCCAGACTGCAGACTTGCTTTAGCAGAGACAGTTCTATACTAGCCATCTCACTTTGGGTTTCTGGTATGTCTGCTGGTAATCTCCTTAGGCAGGTGGTGCCAGCTATTATGACTCATTTGGAGCAAGGTAATTGTTTGAGCTGTGAGGACAGGGATGGGTGCAGTGCTGTGCCACTGTCTAAAAACAGTTGGATAGGACTAAATAGGACTGCTGGCTTGGTTCCCTACCAAGCGAAGGTGTAGGATGAACTCTGCAGCTGCCTCAATTCTCTGATCAGGTTTATTAGGTGCTGGGACTGGGTGATATGTTAGTAGTAAATGGAGCTGTGAATTAACTTCCTTGTCCTAGCAGGATTTATATAGTTCTTAGGGGGTATGAATCAGAGTTTCCTGATTAGAGTGGCCTTTGACTTGATTCTGTAGATGAGCAAGGCTGCTGGTTGGGATGATAGCTTGGGCACTGTGGACATGAGCTCATTTTGCTGAGATCCCATGCCTAGGTCATTGTAAGGCCATTCCCCTTTTCTGAGATTCCCAGTGGCTGAGCCCTATAGAATCCCCTGTGATCCCCATTGTGCAAGATCAAAGTAGGGGTTCCCACAGTGTGGTCCACATTTCTGAGACTAGTTGTCTTTTCTGGGTCCTCTTTTCTCACTGGAGACATTTGAGGTTGATGGAAGGCCTCTATATGTGGTGTGGCCTTGGCCAGGGATGGAATAATGGTTAATTGCTTACCTTTCTAACACAGACTATCTTGGTCTCTGAGATACAGGGCATACTTCAGCGTCTCTCCCCTTTCTGGAATTCTCTCAATGGTGTTTTGTTCTTGAACCACTATAGAGTTGTTTCTGATTTTTTTTCCCTCCCACAAGAAAAGCAACTAAGTCACCATCTTGGTGACATAACTCTTACTCTTCCCTATTGTAATCAGTGAATTTCCTTCCGGATCTATCATTCTAGCCTTGTTCTTTGCTTTGAGTTCTTTACCTTATTGTAGACATTCTGAAAACTGATGTTTAATATGCTTTGACTGGTGAGAAAGTGTCTTTATCAAGCTTATGTGACCCAAGAAAATAGCATAAAGCTTGAATTTGATGTCATAGAAACATGTATGGCTTTAGCATTTATACAATTTTTTTTCTTCCTATTTATTTTAAAATGGACCATTGTGAGAGTTTAATTGCACAATGTATAGCAAGTCACCTATCACAGGACCTGATATGTCTTCTGTGCCACTACAGATTTGATCAGTGCAAGAAAACCATCAGGAGAAAGACAGAAGAGATTTATTAGAGGAACTTGGCACTCAACTATAGATTTATGTGTGTCAGTTGCTTTTTCATTGCATGCTGGGTATGAAGTGGACAGAGAGTTGGAAAGAGATGGAATGTAGGATAAACTGGAACCTACAAGGTTGCGCTGGAAACTGAGATGATCTGCCACCATGTCCAATCTTGTTATTTGGTGAGACAGGTGACCTGCAGGGAAACTTAACACTCTTTCAGAATTCTAAAAATATACCTGGACCAGGATTTGGAAAAACCCAGGGAGGAGATCAGACATAAGACACCAAGATAACTAGCATATCCACAACATATGTGAACTGTACTGTGGCTCATACTACGTGCAAAATAAAATCACTGATTTAGATCTGGAGTCCATTTGTCTCACAGGTGTCTTTGTAGTCAGGCCTCATCAAGAATCATACAGAAAGGGGAATTCTGGGAAACTTATCACGTTTAACTAAGTGGCATAGTACAGCGACACTAGATTTCATTCTTCCCAAGTCTGTGCTTCATGTCTGTAGCAGAAAGGTGTGTTGAAAAACTACACATAAATCTTTAGATTTTTTTTCTTTAAAATACTTTATTTGAAAATTAAAAATGAATAAAAAGAAAACTACAAAGTATACTATAATAACATTGAAATACCACCCCAAATGAACATGCTAACTTTCAGATATTAAAAAAAAAATTGAAGTACCATTGTTCCACGTTCTTGCAGGATTTTGATAGTTTAGTATCTCCTTCACCCTCATGCCCCAGTCAGATGTAATCCCCATAGAACTCTGACCACTAAAGCACCTGTAGTCCTCCACTCTCGATTCCACTTCTCTTTCACCCTCTGAGAGCCACAAATCTATGGTCAGCTTTCAAGGGTTGGTTTTAAGTTTGTTTTTGTCTGATCCTTTCTTTTTTGGCTTTTCTATATTCTACTTATAAGTGAAACTATCTGCTGTTTATCTCTTTCTGGTTTATTTCACTTAGCATAATCCCTCCCAGTTCTATTCATGTTGTTACAAATAGCAACATGAGTTGATCTTTTTTGATAGCTGATTAGTATTCATGTGGATATATAACACATTTTCTTGATCTGGTCATCTGTTCTGGGGCATTTAGGTTGTTTCTATAGCTTGGCAATTGTAAGTAATGTTGCTATAAACATAGGAGTGCAAGTCTCAGATAATGTTTAAATGATCTCATTGAATTGGTATTTCTATTTGAATAAGTAGGGTTGGTTTATTCCATTTTTCAGGAAATTGGACATTCATTTACCTCTATTTTAGTCTGTGTTCTTTAAGCTGGACCAAGTCATTTCACTTCTGTTGGCAACGTTTATACCATGGGTCTAGGATTTGACACTTACCCTCATGGGTCCAGCTACAACAATTTTGTACTTCTCTCAGGCATGATGCGAGGATAATTGGTTTGTGACACATGAGGCCCTTTTAGCTTCCTGGGCTGGGGGGCGGGGGGCACCATGCCACCAAACTTTATAAAACGGCTCACTTAATTGTTTTATTCATCCTGGCCCACTGCTGGTAATCCTGGCATGAGCACCATGCGTGGTTCTTCCCAGGGAAGGGCTATTTTAGTTTCAGAAAGGTTTTTACAAAGCTTTTTAAACCTGTCTGAGTTCTGAAGGTCTGGAAGAGCAATGCATTTTTCACCATGTTAAATAATACATTCAAGTGTAAGTGGCTTTCAAAGTAAAGCACTAAAGAAAAGGGCACTGAATGAAGCCACTCTTGCTGTGTCTCCAAGGTGACTGTTTGTCATGTAGCAATAGGCTTACCCCTGACAAGGCTGGTAACAGTAGCCGTGGTGGAGGGATGATGTCGTCAATAGAGCCCCCTTCAAAGCTGTTGTCCATAGACTAGATCTTACTCCATTCCTCAAAACATTGAATTTAGGTTTTGGGAGAAACAATGTTTCTATGGTAAAGTAGGAAACAGACTTCTGTCCATATCAACTTCCACATTTAAAGCTCAGAGATGGGGGCCTCCCTAGTGGTGCGGCAGGTTGGGTGCATCCATGGCACAGCACAGCGGGTTAGAGCCCTGGCCAGGGTGGGGATGCACATGGCGTAGCAGACCTCTTCTGCGCACCTGCTGCTCCCCTCAGCAGTGTGTTTCAGTTGATCTGCCTGTTCTGCTCCCCACTCTGTCTCGTGAATTCTTTCACCTCGCACAACTCTGGCCTGTACCCAGGCTCTTCTATGCATAAATGGATAAATCGTAAAAGAAAAAAGTTCAGAGATGGTTTATTAATTTTCTGAAAATGAGCCTCTTAACTTAGAGGAGAAGAATGTGGGAAACACATCCTTAACCAGTCTCTAAACAACAGGAGGCTAGAATCTCTTAATTCCTGCTTAGTCACTTGCATATCTCAGTATACTTTTCCCAGAAAAATAAATGAGTTTTTCTGGGAATAATGGACTGTCTAATAAAAGAATTTATCTGCCAGCCCTAGGAATATTGAATGTGATTTTAAGTACTACGTGGAAAGGAATCTGAGTGCTAATTTCATTTCTAGCTCATAAAGCTTTTAGCAACACGACTACAGTGTGTCATCTCTAATTTATTTAAAACAGAATGCTATCTTACCAATTAGTATGGCCAAACACAAACCCAATTCAGGGACACTCAAGGTGTGCAAGCAGGACCAGAGGGGAGGGACCAAACTGCAGTTTCCTGACTGTGGTAGGTGGGAGCACAGAGGAAAAAACAATTTGGAGGTTTCTACCTTGCACCGTTGGGTAGTTGGTAATGAAGTGATCGGAGGGAGAAAATGCAGGAAGAGAAGCAGGTGGGAGAAGTAAAGACCAGTTTGGAACTAAAATCTGGAACTAACTGCTGCATCACTGTAGGCATCTGCGCAAGTTCTTGGTGGTGGAGCCTTCAGCAGCCGCCCTGAACACCAACAAAAAGACTAACTTTTCACCATCTGCACTTAGCGCGGGGAACCGCAGCTGCTTTCCGGGTTCTGCAGTCGGAAAGCCCTGTAATGCTGTCAGCGTTCGAGTGGTTGGCTGGCACTCCCTCAGTTTGTGGGTGGATTTCATTGTTGATAATAATAGTCGTGTTAGCTGTTTTTAGGGCTAGTGATTTGTCCGCTGTTGGCATATGAAGCAAAACTGCTAAAATCAGGGCACCTTGGGGGAGCATCTTAAAATCATGTCCTTTTAAAATGTTAATTAATGAACTGCAGTTTGTGTTACCAGAGCCCATGGGATTATGGGTAATAAAAACTAAAACTGTAAGGCTGATGTCCTGGAAGCAATGATAAAATTTGCTTTTAATGCACTTTTAGAAAATGCATAAATGTTCCAGGTCAGGCAGCACAGTAGCTGTCATAATGTGTTGGCATCTTGTCACTCTTAGGCTTTATCCCTCACGAAGGACTGTGTTTGCTCAGACTCTGAATTGCATTAAGCTGCTCCGTATTAGAATAAAATACAGAGTTCCACTCAGTTCCATAAAAACTGAACTAAATTCGTGTGGGTATTTTAAAGCTGGTTTTTAGTCCAGCCTCTTTTTATGCACAATCTCAATAAACTCAGATGCACTGAGTGATGATTGCAATGTTCCTTACATTCTTGTTTAATGAGTGGAGAATTTGGTGGCCTGAATATTGACTTATGTTGATGTGTGATAATGACCATTTCATTTTTGTCCTGCCTACACAGAAAAAGTATAGCTTTTAATAGAGTGGACCCTGTCTTCACATACTTTCATATATTTGAGAAGCCTGACTATATATAGTATGCATTTAGAATATCAGCTATACTTCTATTTGAAGAAAATGGATTGAGAAAGAAAATCAGGCTTCTCAATCACCAAGTTGGAAAAATTAAGTGAAATTATATCTTCCAAAATATCTGACCATGTCATCTTTCAAAACCTTTAATCAGCTCCCCAGTTCTTCCCGAAATTATCTTATAATAAATAAAAATTTGATTTACTTATTGTTAACATTCTATTTACTTTGATGCCAGGAGCATCCCTTTGCTTCACCCTGGACAGTCACTGCATATTTAATTCCTACTACAAGTGCCCTTTCTGTTCCATCCATTCTTTTCCTAATCACTGCACCATTATGTCTGTGTCACATCATCTCGGGGATACTGAAAGCCTTGTTAGCAGGACTTCCTGCTATTTTTCTATCCTTTATCTTTTACCAAATTGATCTTTAAAATAAAGCTCCTCATATTATTCTTTTCAGAAAACATCAATGGGTTCCTATTTCTTACTACGCAGATATAAAATTGAACACTTCTATGATCAAGAGCTATTGGCCTAATTCAATATTTGTATAAGTCCCCTGTTATTCTTACATACTCATATTGTTGTTATTCAACAACAACGTACTCTTTTCTTTTCCTCATCATTTTTCCTTGCCTAAAATGTCCTCCCAGCTACTCTGTTTACCCAAACTATTCTTCACTATCCTGCTTTGAGTACCATATCCTTTTTGATACTCCCCTTGAATGTCCTCTGACTTAATAATCTCTACCTTGCAGTTCAGTACCTAATTAAATGCTATTTTAACACCTAACACTTTGAGGCAGAAATATACTTTCAGTTTAAAAAAAAACTTTTTAATTGTGGGAAAACATTTCACCAAATGTAAAAGTAGACAATTTGGTAAACTATGTATCTATCTCTTGTCTGGCTCCAGCAATGATCATCAGACGACATCACATTTGCCCTTTGGTTCCCCCCGTTTCCCTCCCATGATATTTCATAGTAAATCTTGAAAGTTATGTCAATTATTTATAAACACTCATAGTGTGAAATAAGCTTACCGATGGCGCCTTTAATGTAGATGATTGTCCCGGTGCCTGAGTCCATCCTGCAATAGACAAGGGGCACCAACAAAGTCCAAACATCTATCTCTGTATTCATAACCATATCTGCAATCATACCTATATCTGTATCTATATTCACAGACATCCATACACATTTTCATACTGGTATCTTCATACTTACCTATAGAAATAGATGTATACGACTATAAATCTATCTTATATCTATATGTTTATGTCTATTTTCTGAACGGGGTATACAACCAAAAGGTTTAACAAACGAACTGTCTTATGGAATGAGAAGACATCATGTTCTACTCCTAATTTATTACAACATAATTAGATACTGTAAATGACACCTTTGCCACAATAGGTTTCACATTGATTTGCTTCCTCTTAAGGAAGCAATTCTCTCTCTCTTTTTTTTTTTTTTTTTTTTGGTATTTATTTACTTTTTACAAAGTTTGCTTTCTTTTTCTCAGGTGTAGTTCCCATAGAATTCCCACCACCAATTCACTATCACCATAGTCCCTTGTGTTTTCCTGCCTTCGCTTTGGTCTCTTTCTCTCCACCACCGTGCCCCCCACCCCGCCCCAAATGTCTGATTTATAGTTTTCTCTTTATTGTTGTTTGGTTTTGTTGTGTTATTTTTATTGTTGTTATTTTTTTCTTCAAATGGTCCCTCATTTGGTTCCCCTATATTCCTCCTATAAGTGAAACCATCCTTTTTCCTTCTGAGTTATTCACTAAGCATGATCCCTTCTAGCTCCATCCATGTTGATGTGGATGGCATTATTTTATCTTTTATGATTGCTGCATAGTATTCCATTGTGTATCTATACCACATCTTCTTGGTCTAGTCATCTATTTTTAGGCTGTATCCATGTCTTGCCTATTATAAATAATGCTACAATAGGTGATCAAGTATCCTTTTGAATTAATGTTTTTGTGTCCTTTGGTTAGATCCCTAGGAATGGAACTGCCAGGTCATAATGGCAAGTCCATTTTTAGTAGTTTGAGGGTCCTCCACACAGCTTTCGATAGTGGTTGAAACAGTTTGTATTCCCATCAGCAGTGCTGGAGAGTTCCTTTTTCACTACATCCTCGCCAACATTTGTTGTTGCTATTTTTTTTAATATGTGCCATTCTTACTGGTTAGGGTGGTATCTCATTGTGATTTTGATTTTCATTTCATTGATTATGAGAGATGTTGAACATTTTTTCATATGCCTGTTGGCCATTTGTATTTTCTCTTAGGACGAAGATTTCTTTTAAGTTCTTCTGCCCATTATTTGACTGGATTGTTTACTCTGTTTTTGTTGAGTTCTTTGTATATCTTTGTGATCAGTCCCGTATCAGTTGTATGAGTGCAAAACTTTTCTCCCAATTGGCAGGGTGTCTCTTTGTTTTTGTTAATGTCTCTTTTGCCTACATTAATTTGATGTAAATCAAACTGTTTATTTTTTCCTTCACTTTCTTTACTTTGGGGTATGAATCTTTAAAGATGTTGCTGAGATGTATGTCATGTATGTTTTGCCTATATTTCCTATGTATTTTATGGTTTCAGGTCTTATGTTCAGTTGTAAATTAACTATTAAGGAATTAGTGAAGCCTTTTTATTGAGAGTGCTCTACTTCTGGAAGTGTCTAAATCCCTCTCATATAAATTGTTCAGATCCTTTCTGAGTGTGTTATGCTGTATTTGTCCCACCTAAATCTATCCACAGATGCCTAGTAATTTTATCAGAGCTCTTGCTGAATATTCTCAACTGATACATCAGCAAATGCTTCAAATTCACGTTTACAACCCTAATCAAATATTACAAAATAGCCTAGGTCCCAGTAAAATACACTATGGTGTCTTCTACTGGTTACTCTTATTCAGGGAAGGATTATCTCTGTGTGTCTCACTGGAACGTGGTTTGACCTGAAATCTATGAAATCTTCATCTAGTGACATCTTTGTTCCTCCATTTTGTTTTTTTGTAACTATCTTTTATAGTTGACAGACGAGATACTCCTCTAGACCAAATGGATAACTTTGGAAATCACTCTCAGTTTTCCCATTTATTGGAAGATAGAAATATGGTATCCATGGTCCACTCATGCCGGTTTCCACTTAGGGGATTCCTGTTAATCAGTGATATTTGGACTTTGTTTAGGGAAACCCTGTCAATGATATTATCGTTAGCAGCAAACATGTTTCATGCTTCAATCTAAAGAATATTTCTTAGTATTCATCATGTGCCAGATATTTTATTAATACTGGATAGTTTGGGTTTTAAATTATCTACCATGTAGTTTGTTTCATTGTTTTACAGATAATGAAAAGAATTTCATTTTAAAATCGTATTGCCTTATTCCATTTTTCTTCCATTTCTCTCCATCCTACCATCCTCTGTGACTTCTGTTCCAGCTTCTTATCTCTTTGGTTATTTCTCCATTGTTCCAGTGCAGGATGTTCTCTTTCTGTCGACTTACTACTTGTTAGTGTGCTGCAATGTTTTCTATATTTTGTATTTTTATTGTACACATTTCCCAGAGTGATCTCATGTATTTCATCCTGCTGATAACAGTGACACTTCTAACTGAAATGTATCTTTTGCTTTCTAAATTAGTACATACCCAATTTACTGGACAGCCCTTCTTTTCCCACCAAATTTTTTATTCCTCTTCTGTTGGCCCCTTAGACCTCTACCACAGGATCTTCCTACACCTCTCTTCTCACTCTACATGTACAACTAATGGTAAAACCCTACCTATTCTTTCTTTTCATTTTTTCAAATCCTTCTCTCGCTTTTCCATTAATATAATTTCTCTAGCTCTGGCTTCCTCCTCTCTCCTGGGATATTATCAAAATCTTCCTGCATCCTTTTGTTTTCTCAAGTTCACTGTTAACACCAGAACATAAACCATAAAACAAAGCACAGAGGTAAAATATAACATTCCTGTGATTTAAAACTACTGATCAGCTGTGGTACATATACATGATGGAATACTATTCAGCAATCAAAATGAAAAACTGGACACATTCATAGGAACATGGATGGAACTGGAAGGGATTATGCTCAGTGAAGTAAGTCAGAAGGCAAAAGAAAAATACCAGATGGTTCCTCCCCTAGGAGGAATATAAGGGAACCAAATAAGGATCAAGGAAAGGAATAAGAACAACAACAACAATAATAATAATAATAACACTAACAATCAAGACACAAAAACCAAAAATGAAAAGACAAAGACAAATTGGGGACACTTGGTGGAGAGGCAAGAGGGGGAGGGTTGAGGGCAGATGGGAGCACAGGGGACTGAAGTGATGGTGCACTGGTGATATGGTGATGGGGAATACATAGGGATTACAATTGATGTCAAATATATATAAATAAAAAAGTTAATATAAAAAACAAACTACTGATCCCCTACTACTTGTATGATAAATTCAAATTCCCTATTTGGGACAGGTGTCCAAAATTTGTGACTTCTCCAGTTTTATGACTCCTCCTCTCCCTACTCCCTACTCCCACTTCCTACCTTACCAACACGTGAACATTCACCTGTTCCAAATCACATGCAACTACTAGTCTTTATTCATGCCTGGAAAGCCATTCTTACACTTTCCCAAGAGAATATATCTCTAAAAGTGAGTTAATTTTTTTTAACTTTCTTTTTGCTTCAATTGGGTACTTACGCTATCCTGTCTATATACCTGCAAGAGGCTCCTCGTCTATTTTAGTGCATTGTCTGCTTGCACCTGCCTCCTTGCACTGAGGACAAGAACACAGTTCAGTTCACCTCTTGAGTTCCTATTACCTATCAAGAGTGTCTGGTCTATAGAAAACATGATATAAATGTTTATCAACAGCCCAGATGGAAGAATGATAGATTTCATACTTATATAATGAGAAAATTTTCATATGTTTTTATAGTATTTGTAACACATTTATGTTTGCAAACATTTTAATACTTGCATTTTAAACATATCTGTATATTTATAAACTTTGTGGGCATAAATAAATATCTGTTTACCCAGATTCTAAAGAATATCAGTTTACTTTTCTTAACACTATTTATATTATGGAATGATTTCAATAATCAATGCTACTTTTTTGTGATGGTATAGTACATGTTAAAAACTAGCCATTTTTGAGACAAGACTAAAGAAAAACTAATTCAAATGTTGTCACCTCACTACCACTAGTATAGAGATCATTTAAGGGCCTTTGACTGACCAGGATCCTGTGTCTTCACAGTATGTCTTGGTGAGAAGTGTCTGCTGAATCCCACTAAAGGTCTAGTAAGCCCAGTTAATTCAGATTCAGCTGTGTCTCATGACATCTAGGCTTGCCCACTACAATTAAAATCTTCTTGGCATTTTAAATTTGGCGGAGTGACACAAAAATCAGAGACACTGGGAAGTGGTCACTATTCAGCAGATACCCCACTTTCCCAGGGTGGCTAGTGGTGGCTATGGCTGTTTCCTCCCCAGGGCAGAGGAGGTGTTCTCTTCACAGGAGGATTGCTGTGGTCCTGAGGCCTACCCAACACTTCCTGGTTCCAGTTCATTTACCAGACCTCACACTCTAAGCCTTCTGAGTAGCTTCTGAATTGCTCCAATTCTTTTGATTAAAATTCTTCAGCTTCAATTGGCCAGAGTGAACTTCTGTTTCTTTCCCCTATCCAAATTAACTAATAAATATTGATGAATTTTACACATGCACAATTGTTTTAAGTGGAAGGCTGTGTGCTAGTGTGCTTTTAATTTAAAAATGGATGTACTGAGTTGACTAAACACATTGGGTCAGCCATCCCAAGTAATTCATAAAGAAGCAAACTGTGCTTCGAACAACACTAGGGAGCAGTCTCTGTGGGTAAACAGCATATGTAATTTATGGACAGTAACCACTGCTTTGCCTTCAGATATTTATCTCTTTTGCATGCCTTTCCCAGGTGCCATCTGAAAGGGGACTAGTAGGTAGTTAATGAAGGTGTTCACAACGTAGCCTTGAGGGTAGGGAATGGAGCAATTGTCTACAATCATATCCAGATGTTGCAAAGCTTTATGTCTTAATAACTATTGTTTCAATATAGTTTTTTAGAAAAAAATTAATACCAAAATAAATTATCTTTGGGAAGCATTTACTGGGTATTTTTCATGAGAAAATTACAGAAGGGATTTAAATGTGTTTTGTGGATATAGTTTGAAAATTGAAAAGCCAAAGAATTGTGGCTTTTGTAAGAAGTTTTACGAGTATCGTTGAGACATCTATAGAGACTTTACTACTGAAAACTCTGCATGCTGTTGGATTTTAAGCAACTTAAAAATACATGAAAGAAAAATGATATCCTATTCATATTCAAGATTTGAATATGCCAAAACTATTGGTTCTTCCCTGTCTTAATTGGACCTTTGGTGGAGACAAAAATGGTGAGCAATCTGTGCATGAAGCCATACAGATATTTTCCTACTACACAGACATCATATTCATGGACAGGCCAGGTCGTAAATTAAGTAGGGGATGCTGGCATCTGAGCCATATTTTTGAAAGTGAAACCTTACAGGCTCTACTAGTGTTTCCCAAAGGAGAGCTTTTAGGCCATATGTGTTAGTCACTTAGAATGCTTACTACGTTTCTGGGTCCTATCCCGCGTGCTTGAATTAGAACCTCTGTAATATAGTCTGTTTACATCTCTCTGATGCCTCTTCGGTGACAGGTATAGAAAGTATCAACCATAGATAATGTCTCCTCTTAAAAGAAGTAGAGATTTATAAGTGGCATCTTCTCTCCCCCTGACTTTCTTCCCATATTCTCTCTTCCCTTCCCAATTCACTTAGCAGTCATTTTCTTACTACTCATCTAGTTTTTATACATAATATATTATCTGCTACCTTGTTCTCTCACTGATAACTCTCACTGTTTTCTGCCATCCCAGATGCTCATACTTTGGCCATCACATTCCTCAGGATTTTTCTTGCCATTAAAATGACTATCCTCGATTTATTCCCATAACCACATCCAATTTAAAGTATTAAGGACAATTGAGAAGGTATTCTATCACCAATATGAGAGGGCTGGAAAAAACTCCTAACATTTCTTGAGTGATACCAAGCATTTAGCAGAATCTCTTCCTGTGCAAAGCACCTAGTTATCTTATCCATGTCAGTTCTTAAATAATATTTTGCAGATAGAAAATTTTAAATAAATACTTGTTTAAAAGAATGGTGGGCATTTCAATCCAGGTCACAGGGAATGATAATGTGATGGAAGTCAATGAGAGAAATGAAGTTTGATAAAAACTACTAAGTGGCAGACAAGTGATTTGAAATATGTGCAGTCAAAATGCACTATCCCAAAAGCTCCCAAAAATGTCATTAGCCAAGTAAAACAAAAGGATATACAATGCAGTGTACAGCTGTCAGTGTGCACCAAAGCACAGTAATTTTTGTGTCTTAAAGGAATGAAGGTAGGACTGTAAAATATCCTTAGAGGGATTCTAGACTAAGGAAGTAACATGAACAAAGGCAGAAAAAGCAAGGGTCTGGACTTGGACATCTATAGGCAGAACTGGAGGTAGAAGGATGGAAGGAATTGATGTTGGAAGGAACAAGGAAGAAAACTGTAAAAGAGACTGACAGTAACTATAATTTAAGTGTGATATTAAACTTCATTTTTAATTAAGTATAAAAACTATTCTCTCTGAAAACCCTCCCTATGTAGAGTTTGGCTATCTTCTTATTTGTCTATCACGCATTACTGAAGGTACAGCTCCTATTTTTCGTCTTTTACTTATTTGCTGCAAGTATCATTATGGCAGTTGTTTTCCTACTAAAACTGTACTAGTGAGATTTTCAGGAAATGGAGAAAGTCTGTTTTTCCTTTGAAATGAAAACCATGACATTCTCTATGATACTAGAAACCAACGGTTCTGAATTTGATTTCTTTCATTACAGATAAAGAATGACCTGATTGTCTATTGAATTCGCAAAGGAGGAAGCATTAGCCATAGGCAAGAAATTTTAGGAGAAAAAGGCCCGACAGTTAAAAAAAAAAAGACAAACTACATTTGGAGGCATCATCCCTACCCAGGAATCTGTTAATATAAATTTAAAATTTAGGAAAAATAACTTCTTATTATATCATTTAGCATTTGATACATTTTTGAGATTTAGATTTTTTAAATCTGTCTCCAAGTTCATTGCTTTTTTGAGACCTGAGAAATATTTTCCAAAAAAGAGAAGAGAGAGATTATCTATTTGGGTTCAGTGACACTGGTTCTAGGATTAGGTTCTTTTCAATATGAAGAGTTTTGCATGAACCAAACACTCCTGGATTCTGATGAATCCACCGTATCAGTCACCCAAACTTCATTTCAATTTGAACTCAACTATAGTATCCTTGTTGCCAGCTTGTCTTGCTGTTTCTTTAGCTCCACATAAAGGAATAAATTTTACTTGAGAATGGAAGAGATTGTTCCTGAAGTGTGTATATTTTTAGGTCCTAAATTGCATAGGAAATAAGAAATTTGATTTTGTTTCCCCATAACATAGTTAACCATGTCTCATAAACAGTGAGATCACAAACTAGGAATGCAGTAACAATCTTCAGAGAATGCAGGCACTTGTAGTCAAGATTTTCAACAAAAGTAGAATGAATTTTTAATACTATATTTATGTTTAATGCAAATTCTTTAGTCCAAAGCAGGGGGAGGACCTTAAAATTAAACATATGGATAGTTTAAGCTAATATAAATCTTCAGAATTATCAAGCTAATTTTTATGATTATAAACTTATTTAATCTTTACAATACAGACTAGGTGAGACAGGGCAGATGTTATTTCTTATGGATGCATGTTACACTGAGCAGGCACATGGCTTCTCAAGTCTGATAGCAAGTAGCAAAGCCAGAACTCAACTCAAACCATGCTGGTCTTCTGAATTCAATATGTCAAAAGAGTAAATGAAATAAAGTATCTCCTGATTTTTTAAAAGAATTCAGAAATGGCTATGACGAATGTAAAAGTGCAATTATATTTTAGCAATGAATCTTTCAGTGTTTTCTAACTTTTATGAAATACCTTTAGAAAATATTTTTTAATTGTAGATAAAAATTCATTTTTAAGTGTTAAAACAGTAATGTTAGGCAATTTCTTTCCAAGTTATCACAAAATACTTTGCAAATTTAGAAACTGAAATGAAAATAAAATGGTAATGATTGAGAGGCAGATAGTAAACCACTGATAAGGAGTTGGGTAGTAGATTGTAATAAGATAGATTGAAGTATTCTGAAATGGGTAGAAGTCAGGTAAATGAAGAAAAACTCATTATGTATTTCAAAGGAAACACTGCAGTTTCTAAAATAACTTTACTGTAACTTAAAAATTTCCAATTCCAATCCTTTGAAATATACTAAATAAAAAAATCAAACTGAAGCCAGTAATTCATAAAAGTCTTTGAACAAAATCCTTCACATTTTAAAATTCTGATCTATTTTAGCAGTTCTTGATCTAAAGAAGGAAAATTATCACCATAAGAGATCACTTGGATAAAGTCACTTGTATCTTTTCATTGGACTGATTTCAAACTTTTATGCCAAAAGTACGTAAACAACAGATTGAAGATATGCTAATACTTTAGGAAAACACTAACAAAAAAAGACAAGAGGTTGAAGTCTTTTTGAAGAGGTTGGAGAGGACGGAGTCTTAGGGAAGGTTCCATTCATTAAGTGTTTCGTTCAAAAACACCATTTTAATATGAGAGAACAAATCATATGCAGTGTGATTTTGGTATCAACTTCCAACTTTTTTGTCTAAGAATAATTCAGTGTGTTTGGGAGAAGCATGTGTTCAAATCTCTTCATCGCTTAATGTTGAGTTTCAACGTTCCACATAGACCTTCTCTGGAAAAGTCAGTTACTTAGACAGTATGATCACAACAATTTCAAGAAAATTTTCAGTCTGATTTTTTTCAAAAAGCTTACACTTTAAAGGCATTTTCTGTTTTGTATTTTGCTTTTAATTTGCTCTATGTAGTTCTGGGAACTAGTATAACTTACTGGGGGTGGTGGTGTATAATTTAACTCCTTCAAAATACATTCTCTGTAAAAACGTCTGCAGAGGTTCTAGCCCAACAAGTATAAATAGACTGTCCTGTCTTTTGGTAAAAGGAGTCTAAAAATTCCATCTTCCTCCCCTCACGCCACCATATTTAAAGACTCATGGAAACCTCATTATCCCCCTATGGTATAGTCCAGAAATCCCTGCTGGTAAAATCAACCTGGGGGTACATCACTAAATTGTTTGCACCTCATGTTATTAGTTTGCTTCATGTCCATCTTGAAGAGCATCCTCCCAATATTTCTTTAATTCAAACCCAGATATTATGAAAAGTACTGTCCTTTCAAGGGAGGAAAGGCTTAGTCTAAAAAAAATGAAAATGAAATTTTAGGCATGGTGGGCTGATAAGAAGATATCAGCAAAATGAAAGAGTCTTGTCACATGTAGACAATTATCCATTCTTTCTCCAAATATCATCTTTAGAAAATCTGCTTGGTTTCTATGACTTGCTTACTTAAGGATATATTTCCTCCTACAGCTGTGAAGAGGAGTATATTAATATTGGCTTCTTCCATTCAAGTACTTTTCTCCATAGACAAAAACCAAGATCAAACTTTCACACTTTCTTTGGAGGAGGGATCATATAACTTGCTTTGTCCCATAATCTATGAATGAAAGTGTCATAAGTCACCTACAAGCAGGTACTTTGAGTCAGCACACTGGTCACCATGCTTCCTTTTGGCCACCTTTGCAATCATGGAAGCACAGAGAGAGAGAGTCCCCTCAGCCTGGGTCCCGAAGTATAGGTGGTCACTCAAGGCTTCCTCCCCAGATGGACCATGGAAATAAATAACAAACAAGATGTGTCTTTGTTGTTTGAAGCCAGTGATATTGAGTGTTTTGTTAGTACAACAAAACCTATCTTATACTGACTATCATAAGAATCAAGTTCAATAAAATCGAATTATTTCAAAAAGCTTAAAATCCATAAACAGGGGTGCAGGTATTCTTTTGAATCAGTGTATTTGTGTCTTTCTTATTACTGATAAGACAGGATCTAAGCTTCTTTGGTCATTGTAAGCAGTTTGAATTACTAAGTTCAGTCTTATTTATCAATTAACAAGTGTTTGTTAGTAAATATATTCATGAGCAGAGGTTTCTAGAGGCTGCTTAGGTAGCTTTCTCTGAAAGCAGAGCATCTCATGAGAAGCACAAGCAGAGTAACCCATTGGTGGAAATAGGTAGTTATAGGGTAAGGTAATATCCTTATTTTCCATTCTAGGGAACCGTTGTAATTCATTAATGAAGCAAGAAGTTGTGGACAGCTTTGCTACCCACCCCAGAATCCAAGACAATTTTGCCTCATGTGTCTTAGTTTTCCATCTCATTGCCTTCAGGCTTGTTCATAGCTATCCAGTGTGTGCTCTGATTGGGCTGGAACAGATTTTAAGATAAAAAGGAGTTTCAGTGAGTGGCAAAACTATATTTTAATTCACAGATAAAACTATTTTGAGGCTAAAGAGAGGAAGAATTGTATAGCAATATAATGATGGAGAGGCTAATGAATTTTAGAAAACATTAAATGTCAAAAGGATAAAAGTCTGTAAGATGTTTTTCCAATATATACTTCTGAAAGGCTAGTATTTTCTCCCTTCTTCACCCATAATTATATTTCTCTCCATGTAATTGAACTCCATTGTTCTGCTCCATTAACCTTCAAGGAAACTCTGAAATTGGTATTCAATTCAAATTGTGTCAGGGCCCCACAAAGTAATACATTAAGTAATTAACAAACACACAAAATATGTTAACAATCCAATGCCGTTAATATTCGGTGATTTTTTTCAGCATTGTCTTATTTAATTTTAGATCAATATAAGTTTTCTCCTCAGGTGTAGTCACTGAATTCTCTACCACTAAAGTACCCGCAGTCCATCACCAAATTCCCTTGTGCTCTTCTGTCCCCCGTGGTCAGCCCCACACCTCATATTTATGGTCAGCTTTCAAGGTTTGTCTTTGATCCTTTGTTTGATGTCTGTCAATCTGTCTGTCTGTATCAATCCATCCATCCAGATATATAAATAAGACAGGTTTAAAATATTTTGAAGTGTGAAAAGCACGGTAAGGAGTGTTTGTTTAATGAGTCAATGTGTTTAATAGATCAATAATTTCAATTGCTTGAAAATAAGCAATATATTTTACTAGAGTAAAACATTACATATAACATTAGTTTCAGGTAAACACCATAATGATGTTTTACGAGTTAATACAATGGTTTTCTGCCATTATTTCAAGCTGCAGGACTTCTTATACGCTAATATTAATTGGCACTTAGACTATAGGTAATTTTTTAAAAAATCTACTTATAATATATAGGTGTTTAATTTCTATAAGAGTATTATAATAGGAAGAAAATGATAATCTAGGAAATTCTTCAACTTAGAAGGCCAATCATTATATTCTGTCCTTTTTAAAGTTTAACCACATTCTGATTTGTTTAAGAAGAGACATTTATTTTCCTCCAGGGGAGATTAGCAGAACACACATCATGAAGAGGCCCTATCTTGATACTTGTTAAGCACAGTATTCTAATCTCTTAGGTTTAGCAAGCAGTTATTTTAAAGCTTGAGCAAGCAGTAAAAACATCTCTTCACTGGATATCTAGGAATCTGAATAGATTAGAAGCATTCTGCCCAACCTGAAGTAAAATGCAGAATCAAGAAAATAAACATTGATTGAATTATAGGAAATGTAGGCTTGAAATGCTCTGCTAACAAAGCATTCAGAGAAAACATTTTCAAATTTTATTGTTTTTAGTGCTTTATTTTTATTTGTTCCAGTGCCACTTATAGGTGTGGAAAGTATATGGACAAATATAGACCAACTGTTTAGAAAATTTATTTAAAATTCAGATAGAATGTACAGTGTTTACATATCAAGGCACACATGCACACAAAGACTGATGAAACTTAATTTTATTATAAAATTTAAATTATAGTTTTTTCTGATCTAGTAGCTGACAGTTTTGACTCCAACTCCCAGGTGATTTCCTTTTCTGATTTCTTTGTGCTTCGCTAATCTTGAAGCAGCTCGGGTTTTGCTTAGGTAGTCATTCCAGTGTTTCCTCTTCCCCATTTTTGCTGAAATAAAAATTGGGATGTGGCCAAGTTTGATGGTTCAGGGGACTCAGGGAGAGATGATCTTTACACAAAAGAGTCATTATACTTCTTCTAAGAAATGTGGTGGTTTATTTTTCAGTGTGTTCTCAGGTTGTTACTGTCTTCATTATCAAATTTCAAAATCATTTGTATTTTGAGATGAAAAATTATCTAAGCTGGGTCCATAGGTGAGTACAAGAATCACAGCAGCAGGAACATAAGAACTTCACGAGAAAGGGGGTATAATTAATGACTGAAATGTTAAAGTCAGCAGAGATTATAAATGTTGACATGCCTTTTTATCACAGCTCATCAGAGAAGTTTTACCTGATCTTTATCCCAAAATACTATTTTCCTACTGCAATAGTGAAGATATTGTAAGCTTTAAAAAGTGAAGGATCAATGTGAATAGTAAGATTTGTAACACTCATTAATTTGAAAAATAGAAGACCAAGACATTATTATACTTATCAAATTGCAAATGTAAACTAAGTTATTACAAAAATGTTTAAAAATGACTGTTGTCATACTATATAGGAATGAGAAACATGTTCATTTAAGTGCATTATTTGATTATATTAAGTATCTGTTTGTAAAACAATATGCAAACAACTATATGCTCTTTTATTTTATTTATATATATATATATAAACATATATAGATGTTGGGTAAGTTTACCAAGAACTTCATAATGAGCTTTGACACAAAAATAGTATTAACTCAAATTTGAAAATCAGAACTTTTTTTTTTTTCAAGAAATTGTTGAGAGGAGATCCAGAAAATAATCTTACAAGAAGAGGATAAGAGATTCTGTAGAGTAAATCTATGAAACTTAATATAATGAAATGGTTCAGATTCAGAGAAGTACTGTTGATCATGACTGAACTTAATCACAATCATTATACAAAGTAGTCAGTAGAAACACCTACTGGTTACACTGATGGATAACAATCATTACCTTCTGGATACTGGTTGTGCACTTACCTCTGAGCATCATTTTCTTCATCTGGGAAGTGGGAAAAGCAATAGAATTAATATGAGGACTGACTGAACTAATGCATACAAATAGTAAGTCAGGTATCTTGGCCATATTTCAAAATAAGAATTTCTATCATGTCTCTCCTATGGTTTCCTAATGCACTGTGAATAAAATCCAAACTCATTATGGCAGTTTAGGTATCAAACATCATTGGGTACTGACTTATATTTCTGTGCTCACTATTTTTGATCAGGTTCCCCTTGTTCATTATGTGCTAGTCACATGTTCTGCCTTCTTCTGGAGGTTTGAAAACACTGAAAAAATTCTCAGTTTGGGGCTTCTGTTCTTCTTACTGACTCTTCCTGAAATTATCATACTCTGAGCCCCTGAGAGTGCTCCTTTCATTACCCAGGCCTCAGCTCATTGGTTGAGAGGTCTACAGCTGTCCTTTCTCATCTCTCTCTGCCACATTAAGCTGGCTTATTTCCTTCAGGGACTTCAACCGTTATTCAAAGTAACTTTCAGAGAAAGGCAAAATAAAATTCATGCAGAAACAACAACTACTATTTTAACTAGTTCAAATGATAATCTGCACACCAGATAAATTTATAGATCAGGAGTATTTAAATGAACATGCAAATGAAAAAAATTGGTTTTACTTTGAAAGAAATAGGGGGAGATGGGGAGAACAATCAATTTCACCTCTTCCAGGTAGACTTTTCAAGTGTATAAGAACTATTTTGCATTGCTGAGATGAAGCTCAGAAACCAATCAAATTCAAACCCTTGTTTTATGAATTATAAAACTGAGGTCTACAGTGATTTGCCAAAAGCTACCAGTACTTGGAACTAGACCCTACTCTCCTGATATTCTACCAAGGGTTTATTCCCAAACAACAGTTTTTTAAATCTGAATAATGTATAATGTAGTAGTAACTTCTTTTGATGAGAATAAAAGTACTAAGAATTACCTAAAGAGCTCAAAGTCTTATCAAAATATCTTTTGATTGCTTATCATTACCCCTAAAGGCAAATTTGTCTTTATTGATGAAAAATTTATTTTAGCTAATCATCAAAATAAAAAACTACAAATTGTAAGAAAGATACCCTTCTCAAAAATCCTTGAGAATGTATGCATGGACTCTGGTCTAATAAGCACTACTAAATTATGACACTCCAGGATCTGATTTTATAACTTTGTTTTTTCTCACTATTATTTTCTTCAAATTGATTTTAATTCTACAAATGTCTGTAGTGCTTCACTACTAAAAATAAGGTACTACGAGACAACAAACATAAAAGTGAACAAGTTATAGTTATTATCTTGAAGAATTTTTAGTCTGATGAAAGAACTAAGGCAGATGTACTGTAATTATAACACCCAACAAATATGTGTATTAGTCACATATTTGTTGTTCAAAACGGAATCAGCAGGGTGTAAACATAAAGATTTATCATAAGGAATTGGCTTACTAATTATGGAGGGTGAGAAGTTCCAAGAGCTGGCATGTGGCAAGCTGGGATCCAAGCTGAGGGTCCAAAGGCCTGAGAGAACCAGGAGAATCAATGGTGTAAGTTTCAGTGCAAAGGATGACGGGCAGGAAACCCATGAAAAGCCCTGTTTCAGTTCAAGTTGGAAGGCAGGAAGAGGCTGATGTCTGACTCAAGCAGTGAGAAGTTCTCTCCTACTGGCTGGAGGGCTAGTTTTTGTTGTTCTGACCTGACTGACTGAGCCTTACACAGTTTAGAGGGCAATCTCCACCGCTACAAATGAAAATACCACCCAAAACATTCTTACAGGCTCTGATTATGACTGAGCAAATATATGCACACTTGCTAGACCACCCACATTGACAGAAAATTTACCAACACGATTTGTAAATGATCAGAAAAAGTAAAATTTAATTGCAACAAAGATTTAAGGTTTTAATAAGTTCACTTCAGAAAAATACTCTCCTCATCTATTCTTCAACACTATCGTTCATTCCACAGATACCTATTGAAATTTTTCATGGAAGAGGCGCTGTTTTAAGGCTAGGATTTGAACAGAAAGCCTCACCCCCACAGAGAATACATGTTCTGGCAGTACAGACAGCACCTTCACTGAGAATCACGAACATCCTTCTCTGCTTTCCTGCTAAGACTTTGACTGTGGCATCCCCAGTTCCCACACTTTCCACAGCTCTAACCTATTCTCTCTTGCTTTCAAATGCCTGAGGCAGATTAGTCACTGTCTTCCTCCTCTGCATTCACTATTATAGCATATTCATTAAAAAATCTGGAGAATATCGACCCAGTCTGGGTCTGTGGTCCAGCTGAACCTTTTCAACTTCCTCTCTCCTTTCTATTGTGGCTGCTGGGCCCTGCCCGCATCTTCCTGTCAAGCTTTGCTGCATCTAAACTGCAAGTAACCTCACAGTCACTGTGGAAGACACCATCTAGTAGGGCTGTCTGCCCCTCGGTGTCCATCACTGTCTCAATACTATTCTGTGTCAACTTAGCACAGATCCTACTTGTGCGCCTTCTAGACATCACGTCCTCATATACCAGGAACTTCCAAGGATGGGAGTTATGATCTCCCTTTTGCAGATAACGGAAGCTTTGTGTGACTTAACAAAATCTTTAAGGTCACACTTCTCATCAGTGATGGATCCAGGATTTAAAGTCTCACAGCATAATTCTAGACTACAAATTCTTCCAGCTGTGCGATTCTGTCTCCCCTCTCATCATCCTCACAGGGCAACCTCTGGTTTTCACCTTGAGTTTCCTTTCTATCTGCCTCCATTCTCTTTATTAACACTTTCCTCACTCCAAACCTTTACAGTGGCCTTTATCTTGAAGAGACAGAAGTCTAAGAAGTTAAACAAGCACATAGCTATCTGTTCAGCACGTGTTTCACTAAGACACCAAATATCACCTACTTTTGCTTCTGGCCAACCTATGGAAAGGCAGCTAATGGATTGGGAGAAATGTCTTCCCCCCGCCCCAAAAAGACATTGGCTGCCTTTCTGCAGGTTGGCAAGAAGCAAGTGAAGTGATATTTGCTAGGGTGGCAGCATTTTATTCCTCTCACTCTGCCAGAACCACGTCTTCCCACCCTACAGTGTCCACACTGTCTGACAGAATGACTTTAATTGAGCCTTTGTTCTGTATGACCCCTATGATCTCTTTGACACTGTGAACTAGTCATATGGAATATTTTAGAAGTTTAACCTCTGAATAGGTGTTACGTGTGTGGGCAGAGGTGGAGGGGGTAAAATCCACTCCACCCCCCACCCTGGAAAAATGTAGCATGCTTGCAGACACTTTAAATTTTAAGAGGAGTGGGTAGAGGTCAGAGATGCTGCTAAATATCCCACAATGCACAAGCAGCTCTCACAAAGAATCACCCAGCCCAAATGCGATTAGTACCAAACTTTGATAATCCTTCAGAGAGATCCTAAGGGGAAGAATAAGCTTGAAAATTTCTGTAGTTTAAACTTCCAGCAAATCCTGATGTAAACTGTCGTATTTGGACTATAGCAATGTTTTTCCACCTTGGAGGACCCAGAAATTTGATAAAATGGTAAAGGCAGCAGAGAGGACATTGTGGCCAGGCTCTGAGTGTGTGTCAGGATATCAAACTAGTGGTTAACTACCAGGTACAAATTCCTAAGAGGTTTGCAGCCTGGATGCCTTTCAAAATCTACCTGTGGGCATGGTGTTCATGTCACCATGGTGCACCTGTTAGCAGAGCTCAAAAACTAGCCTCATGAAAATAATGGAATTTTTTTCATGCAGACTTGTTCTCCCTATTTCTCCTCATTTCTGATTTGATTTGAAAAATAGAGCTTTAGTGTTAATTGCTCAGGGATAGGGGACTATTAGTAAGCACTGGTTAGAAATAAGACCTTGGGGGCTCCCTGGTGGCACAGTGGGTTAAGCAACACTATGAAGCAAACTGCAGCCACTGCAGCATGAGTTCGATCCCTGCCGCCAGCCAGGGAGGGGACCCACATGGCATAGCAGACCTCTCCTGCCTCACCTGCTGCTCACCTCAGCAGTGTGGTTCAGTCAGTCTGCTTGTTCTGCTCCCCACTCTGTCTCTGGTGAATCCTCTCACCTCCGCACCTCTGGCCTGTACCCCAGCTCTTGTATGCATAAATAAATCTTTAAAAAAATAAGACCTTATTCTCTGAATATCTGGAAATATGTTGAGATTGTGGAATATCTGAAAAAAATTCAGCAGTGCTTAAGAAACTTGCTTAATTCCTGATACAAAAATTGCAAAGTCCTGTACAGTTGTAGATTTTCAGCAAATATTTGTTGAATAGTCTTTCAAAGATCGGTATCAAATCCTCATGCTGAACTCTAGGGTGTTTTCAATTTCAGAAACTCTTCAATTACATGACAGCCTGACCCAAACTACCTTCAACTTTTATTTCTTGCTAGCTTTATCTATTTAAATCTAGATAATTAAAATTTCAAAAACACTCACTCTGTTGCCATGAGTCTTACCGAAGTATAAGAATTACACAATAAAATAAACTCTATGGAAATAAAGCATCCTTGAATTTTATTTTTCAGAGATTTCCAAAGTGTTAGGTTTTATTAATACTGTTTACAGCAAAAAACACATTGCACAAATAAGGAACAGTCAAGAACAAAGCTTTTTTCAAGATAAGAAATACATACAGACTTATATTCAGGAATCTGATGCTAGAATACATGAGCTTTGCCTTTAGGTATTAGATGAGTAATAAAGTTTGCAAAATTGTCAAAATATGTTAATAGCATCTTTTCTTTCATCTACTTTGTGGCTTTCTGGTAGAAATACACAGTATATTTAATAGGCTCTAAAATTTGAGTTATACTTACAGGTAAAGTTGTAATAAAATAGCGATTTTTTTTTTATAGAGATGCCCCATCGAAATACCCTACTTCAGTTCATTTTATTGCCCTGTTCATGGACATACCTTACTCTCCTAAAATCTATTGTCCTAAGTGCATCACTTCTTGGCTCTCCATTGCCATTGATTTCTTTTTCTTTTATCTGAAATCCTCTCCCTTCCATGAAGTTCATTTCAAACCAGTTATGCTGAGATAGAATACTACAGTGGTTAAAAACGTTTTGGCTTTGGCATCAGATATTTCTGGAACTCAGTCCTTGTCTTGACAGTAGTTGGCACTTGAGACATCTCTGCCTGAAGAAAGGTGGTTGGTTACTCCTTTAAGCACTGCATCAGTAATTCAAGACCTAAAATAAAAGCTTCTTTTCTAACAAGGTATTATCTTGGAAGGGATGCATTCCTCAGAAACTTTACTGTATCTCATTGCCTAGAACAGTGTCACAGGGACAATTCTACAGTAAGAGCAAAATTGGTACATTTTGTTCTCCCTGTTATGTAGGATGTTGAGGAGTTGAGAAAGAAGGCAGCTGTAGTAATGCTCACTGAGCCACTCTTCAATCTGCCACGGCAGGTATTCATCAAGAATTGTGGACGCTGCACCCATATAGGCTTGATTTAGTGCCTTTATTCCTTTACTCAATTTTAGCATATACATACATTAAGTATATACATACATACTCTTGGTAGGTGGGTTTGTGAGTTTTATTATCTAATTATAACTGAATAAAATTTCACATAAAGGACAGGGGTCTTAAAGGATAATTGCAAGGAACCTATGACTTCAACATAGTAGTAGAAATAAAGAATCACAAACTATGTCAATATCACATATTCTGCAATTAAAAAGATAAAACCCCAACAGATCAGAATAAAAGTAGCCCTATATGTTGAAATTACCCAAAATATTTAAGGATGAACCACACTTGAAATGTGTACTAGCATAAACCATCATGGTTTGCCCTGAAAAACACTCAGAATTTAAAATATGAGCACTAAGCATGCAGAACATGAAAATAAACCTCTATAATGTTTTTCTAGCAATGTTTTAAATTCATGAGATTCTCAGTTCATTACTTTAAATTTTTCAGTGAATTTGATAAATATTTAGAGCTTTCCTTTGAACTTATCTAAAGGGGAAAGAAATGAGGCATCAGTAAAGAAACACTTGGTCCTTTGTCACAGAAAAGTTGGCTGAAATGATATATAGAAAATAATGTGATAAACTAAAGTGCATTTTTCTACCAGTCAGTACCATTGAAAGATGTATGGGGTGTGGGGAGGCATCACTCCTGTGGTTTGGAGAAGATAGTATTTGAATAAATTATCCAGTGTGGGAAAATGACTACAGAATTGGAGAAAAGTAAAAATATTTTTAACATCTCTCAGCTTGAAGCATTTTTATGATTCTTTTTCAATTATGACTATAGAAATAATTGCATCTTTGTGAACTACTGAAGGATAAATGTAGTAGAGATTAGACAGGCTCACCATAAAATGAATTATTTAATTTTTTCATCAGAAGAAGCTGTGTTATAATTTGGTAGTAAATTAACTCAAAAATTTCCGTGGCTTACTATATCAAATGTTTACTCTTTTCCTCATACCAGTATGTTTCCACTTTTGTGCTCCATCTCAGCACAGGGTTAGGTCACCATAGCAGTGCTATAAAGCGCTGGATCTTTACGCAGGTGCTCAAATTGTCTTGGGAAGGAAATGAGTACAATCTCTTCCACTCATTTCATTGGCCAGAATTAGCTGATGACACCATTAATGGCAAGATGATGTGAAGTACAGTTTCCTGTGTTCAGGAAGCAGGGGAGAAATGAGTGTCAATGACCACTAGTAACACTTTGCACATTTGATAAATACATGTTTTTAAGGAAGGAATGTGTAAGAGTAAGCCTCAGAGAGAAACTTCTTTGAACTTTGAGATCTTCACCAGAAATTATGAATTTGATGTTTAATAAAGAGGTAAATTACTTTTGAAAAAACCATGTTCTAGAGAGTACTTTGAAGACTGATAGAAATTCTTTGTTCTTTATTACAAACGTGATAGGAATATTGGCTACAAAATCATTTCTGTCTCAATAGTATTTTGAAAAAACATGAATTAAAGCACTGAAAAATCTGAATGGGATTCAAAATAAAAATTAAATTTATTTATATATACATATTTATGACATATATATACTACAGGTTGGATAATGAATATATACGCATTATCCAATTAATTATCAGACTCTTCTTTGGAACTTCATAGCTATGTGAATATTTTTTACTTCTTTGGTAATCATTGAAACAAAATGTCTAAAATCTGGACCAGCTTTGTATTTACATAAAAGATATTTAGTAGAGAACAGTGGTGGTGGTAGGACAGCAGTAGAACAGCTTAGTTCAGTTATAAAAGTCCATCTAAGCAAGTGGAGTTGCAAGATAAGCAATAGGAGCCAGGTTACTATAAAGATCAATGCAGGGAGAGTAAAATCACAATTATGACAAAAAAAAAAACAAACACATTCAAGCATTCAACAAGAGTTTACTGAGCATTGTTTTATTTTAGGGATTTATTTGGGTACTAGGAATACGTCGGAACTATACTGTTAACATTCCTAAGCATTTATTATGTGGCACTTTTGTGTGTATGAATTCATTTGCTGACTCACAGTCCAATGGCTTAATCTGTGACTTTCGTCTACATGATCATATGCCAATCAAGGTTGCAAAATATCTCCTTCAGAGCCAGCATCATTTTTATATTCATTATAGGAATAAATGGAATTCCTAATGATCAGGGTGTTCCTATTATTTATAATACATACTTACCTTTATGTAGCTCATATTTCAAGGTGATGACATTTTTTTCCTTCCCAGATTTCCTTGTTAGTATGGGAGCATGTAATCCAGTTCGAGCCAAAAAGATGAAAGAGAAAAATTTAGAGTTAAGCTTTAAATCAGATCTTCTAAAGAGCATTTCTAGCTACCACTTTTTAATTATATTTTTTGATGAAGTAATGTAGGTTTTCCACACTGTCTATGATCCAGTGGTATAGGTTCAAAAGATTTGAGATGTTGTCACACCATACCTGCCATCAAAGCATCCATAATCCTTCACATTAACCAGTGGGCTCCTCAGCTCTTTGTTCTTTGCTCCCTCATCTTTCTGCTCTAGTACTCACAATCTGATTCATATTTTTTAAAAATTATTTTTAAGGATTGCTTTGGTTTAGTTTTGTCTGTTCTTTGTTTCTTTATATACCACACTTGAGTAAAATCACCTAGTATTTGCCTTTGTCCTTCTGACTAATTTCACTTATAATCCTCTTCAGTTCATGTATACATCTTGAAGTTTTAAATGCACTTTATACATTATAGATACAAATTCCTCATCAAACTGTGAAAATTTTTCTCTGTTGTGGATCAGGTTATTTCTTCATTTTGATGACGTGTCTTTTGAAGAGAAGCATCTTAAAATTTTCATAAGGTCTAATATATCTTATGATTAGTCATGACTTATGAGTACACATGATTGTTGCCATATCTAAGAATGCTTAATCCAATGCTAAATAAGCTTTTTTTAATGTTTTCCTCTATACATTTTATATTTACATTTGGATACATTTTTAAGTTAATCTTTGTATCAGATAGAGCTCTAGATTGAGGTTTATTCTCATTGTTTATGACTATCCTGTTATTTTAGCACCATTTGTTGAAATAATTATCAATTTTCCATTTAATTGCCTTAGCATCTTCATGGAAAATCAATTGACTATATTTCTGGATTTTTATGCTATCCCATTGATTGGTGTGCATTTATTCTTTTACCAATATTCAGAATAATAATGAAAATAAGCCACAGAAAGGGCTATATAGAGTATTTCAGTAATTGAGGCAATGAATGATGATGTCTTGATAAGCTGGTTATAGCAGAATTGGAGAAAATCTTATTCTAGAAATATTTAGAAAGAAGAACACACAGAATTTCTTTTAGGTGCAAAACAGAGTATTCATGAACATGAGAGAAAAAGAGTGAAGTCAAGAATTTGGGCCTAAATAGCCAGAAAAAAGCTATTGACATTCTCTGAGACTGAAAATACCTGGGGAGTGGCTGGTTTGAGTTCCATAAAGAGTTTTGTAGAGGGTAGATGTTAGGAAGTCTATGTGTGTGTGTATATTAAAAGAACAAGTTTATTATGAAAATGGAGAAATGAAAAAGAGGTACCTGCATAGATGGAGCCAGAGCTGCCCATTTTATATATTTGAGAAGAAAATTCAGGGTAGAAATTGATACTGAAGATAAACATTTGGGAGTTCTCATAAAAGAAATATTAAGATCCACAGATTGGATGCAGTAACCTAACATGTTTATACAAAATAGATGTGTGAGACCAAGATGCAGGGCACACAAACATTTGGACATCTAGGTTACTGGATTTCAAGTAAAAAAAAAAAGAATTCATCACTCTTCTATTAATGGTTTCTGATAGGATGAAAAAGATAAGACCTGAGAAACCATAGTGAAATTGATATAAAAATTTTTGGTGTGGTGTGGTGATGAAAGCATATTTGGGGTTGAGTTGAAAATAATGAGAGGAGTTGTACCTTTGTGAGTGTAACTCATGATTAGCTATAATAATGAATGGATAGTAGCTGGGGTAGAAGGTGGTCAAGGCAGTTTTCTTGTTATTAAAGTGGGAAAGATTAGAGTGTGTTTGTATAATATTGAGAATGATCCAAGAATAAGGTAGAATTTGGTTATCCTTGTAAAAAATGTTAAAGGACATGAGATTTCATATTCCATTGCAGGTATTGACATCAGGTCTTATAAAAGATAGAAAGGTATGCGGGTGAGTTAGTTTTAGCAGTGGAACTGTTGATATTCTCTCTTGGTTGCTTTTATTTTCTCAGTGACATAAGAAGGGATTTATAGCAACTGAGCTTGAAATAGGCAGCAAAGGTATTGACAGTCCAGGAAAGAGGAGAAAGTATGAAATCATCTACATGGAGAGTTGGGGAATGGATTGACAAAGGAATTCAGGAAATGTCTGGTTATCACTAAAGATATTGTAGACTATTTAGGTTGGTTGTGTCACTTCTCTTGTCATGTTTACCCAAATTCAAGTGTAGAGTAAGTGAAGAGTTGGATTAACCAACGAGGACAACCATGATGGCAGGAATAAAAAGGAACAGAGTAGAGGTAGATAAAAGGGATTGATTCAAAAGGTATACCACATAATCTAAGCCAGGCAGGGAGAAAAGTGAAGATTAAAATGCAATTCAATTTGTGAGCATATATTATTAATGAACATCTGCAAACTATGAGAGTATGAAGGCAATTCAGTGGGTAACAGTCAAAATTTTAAAAACAGAATGGAATAGGATAGACTAGAATTACAAAATACCAGAATTCATTACAAGTAATAAATTGTAAACATTGTTTCATGAAGTATTTTAGTTGTATATACATGTATTCTATATAGAACTTTCTAGTTGTATACATATTTTAGTTACATATGCACATGTTGTTCTGTTGCAATATAAAATGTGTTTTTGAATGTGGATCCTGGTTGTAACTCTTTGTAATCTACCTAGTTAATGGGGAAGGTTGATAAAATCCTGGGCATTAGTTTTATCTGTTACTACAAATGCAGCTTTAATGCTACACTTTCTAACTCTTCAACTCTATTGCACTTCAAACGTTGGCACAATCATTCAATTTAGGTTTATAGGCACAGGCAGAAAGTATCTGTCTTAGCAGTGCCATCTTCCTGTCCATCTTAGCTTTCTTATTGCTGAGGTCAAGTTTCAGTTTGTATTTCTCTAACAAGATACTTTTGTTGAAAATGACCAGAAGTAATCAGAAAGCACCAAAAAAATCAGGGTTTCTTGTCATTTCCCCTACCAGTGCAGCCTTAATAGGATTATGGTTTATGTTTCAAGGTACAGCAGTTGAATGGTTGGCCAAATGTTTCACCACCACATAATAAAGATCATTAGGAATCTAGTCTATGATATATATGTTCTCCTGCCCAAAGTCCTACTATGTTAATTCCATATTGTAGTGTTCTATTTTCCTTTACCAAATTCTGTTGGAGGCAGATAGCAATCAGCCAAACACAGCAGAAAATATAAATAATGGTTGCTTAAACAAATGGGAATATTTTTCATGAGACAAAACAGCTCTCAGGCTGCTAAAGGATTTCCTCAGTGCCACTGACTTCCAGAAGTCATCTTTCTACTCATGCATGCATTTTTGGTTATCTGTTTTCTATCAGCGTTATGCCTATTCTTTACGCTACATTGAACTTCTGGCACTGAGACTCTGAAAACTGTTTTTCAGACTCCTTTGGCAGCATTCTCTATGTTGAATTCTGCCCAAAAGGAGTCACTGGTAGAATATTTTAAAGTGGGAGGAAGAAAGAAAATTTCTGGCTCTGAAAGCATTGGCTGTTACCTAGTAGCGGCTGTAAGGGTAGTGAAGACCAGATGGCTATGCATTTATTCCAGTGACCAGCTCTTTATGGATCCCAGCTCCGACATAGGGAAGAGCTCTTTGGACGTTCTAGCTCCTGCTTGCTAGAAAGTACATGCAAATAGGCTCCATTATTGAGATAACATTCTCCTGATTTCAGAGTGACACTTTTCCTGCCTGCTTGGCCTTTCTCTCAGATTTTAAATTTTCTTGTATTCTCTCTGCTTATATACTTAGTTTTTGTTTTGCTTTGTTTGCCTGTGTAGAGCCTGAGTGATCATTGATAGCAGTATAGATGTGTGTCTCAGGAAAAAGATGATTGAAAATAAGTTGAATTGACTTGAAACAAAATGATGAACTTATTACCAGCAGAATACATAACACTGGTAACCCATGGGCACGGTTTCTTTTCACAATTACTTTATATATTATCTGTTTAAATCTAGAGAGTATGCCTATGGAAGACAGAGTTTGGGAAACCAGTTAGATACTCATCCAGACCATTACATGGTAGTGAAGGCAGAAGGAGAGTTAGATGATCTGGCCAGGTCTGACAGACAGAAAATAACATGCTGAAGACTTAACACTTTCAGTAGGAATGTGAGTTGAAATGTGAAAGACTCAGAATTTGTTTTTACAAACTACAATATAAGTAACACTCATACACTTTCCAATTGTCTCATGTGAAATATAAGACCTTCCTCCATCACAATGAAGGCCCTAAGAACTGGAATGGAGTACATAGGTAAAAGCTGAGAACTGGCAACCTCCAATTTGCTGAATATCCCTTGAAAATAGAAGACACTCTCTTCCCTCCACTAAGGATGCTAATTTACTTGCAGATTCTCTTACACAGGTATCTTGCAAGACAATTCTCATTCTCCCCAAACCCACTCTCTACTTCTAATTATGTCTAGAATCCTAATAAGAGCCACAGTACAGAATGCTCTAGAGGGAAACTAACAACAACAACAAAAAACACAATGGAGGGGAGTCTGAACCATAGCTAAATGAAAATTTATGACAGTGGAAACCTGGATGATGTTTTGAAATGAATTCTAAGTGACTTTAGTTAGATTTTATGGAGATCCATGTGAATGGAGTTGCCTAGAGTCTATCTCAGAGTGAGCCCAAGGCATAACTCTGTTCTGATTACTTCCTCCATTCCTAAATACACAATTTGAATAACACACTCAATCAACAGCAAAGTCATCACATAAGGACTTCCCCTTTTTATAAGCATGTAAATGGGAGTATTTCTAGTAATTGTCCAAGTGTATGCCAGTGAATATATTAAGTGTTCCACCTATATTTTACTATTTCTTGCAATTGTATCATTTTTCCCATTTTGTCTGTCAGCATTCTTAGAGGAAAACAGCAGAGCCTGATTTTGTGTGACTTAGGAAATGATGTGTTAAATGGACTTGGGGAAACTCACAGGGTCTGTCTGAAGGATGAAAGATGAACTAAGGAGCCCCGAACCCAGTGGTGGTCCTGAGAGGGAGCATGGGGACAGGTCAGATGTTGCTTTTGAGTCCACTACTCTGGGATGCTTTCTGCTGTGCCCTTGACCTCATGCAGTTCTCATCTCCTTACTTAGGTGTGCTTCTTCCTTTAGGGACAAAGTCTCAGTCGGACTTGTTGGCTGAGATGATGTCACACACTAGCGACTTAGCCACGGTGGTGGGGTCATGGTGTTGGGAGGATACTGGATGGCTCTGGCTTCCACGGTGGGCAGACAAGTGGTGGATTCCTCAAAAGGAAGGAAAGGAAAGTGGGGTGGTACTAGGTAGGAAATAGGGGTGGGAGGAAGAAGAGAGAAAAGAGAAGCGAAAGAAAAAGTATAGAAAAATGAATTCTCTATTCTCATTTACTATAACTTCCTCGAAGACCTACAGATAAGAAGTAGAGCCAAGATTCAATACCAGGTGGTCTGATTTCAGATTTTGTGCTTCCACTCATGCTATATGTTCTTGCACTCCAGACTCTGACAGGTCAGGACATAAATGCTAGTGTATTAAATGCAAATTCCTGCTTTTGCAAGATTGTCTTACTGCCTAGACTCCCTGGCCTTCCAGAAAGAGTACACAGTTGCATACTGGTTATATTTGAGTACTACCTCTGATCTTTAAAAAAAAAAAAAAGCACATACTAATTGAGAAAACAAAGCTTCCTGAGTATATGATGCAACTCAGAAAGAAAACACTCTGATTCTAACTTTAAGGGAAGATACAGTAAAGCATACTTGCTTGTAAGCAGCTTTTCTCAGGCTTAGATCATGGCCCTTCTCGTAGTCCCCCCACCCAGGCAGAAGAAAACACCAGCTACAAAAAAAAAAAAAACAAAAACAAAAAAAACACAACCTCTGTTTCTCTCAAAAGAGTATGATTCTCTTTGGGATTTTTTTTTGTCCTTCACTTTGATAGAATAATCTACCTTTCTGAAGTGTTTAAGCGAAACACTAGAGATTTTTCATGGCTCAACAAAAATATTCCTCATCATTTCACTTACTCAACTCTATTGCTTCCTAAAGATTTTTCAAGTTCCTTTTGTCACTTCTCTTTCTCAGTTGTTTGGAATTTCAACTCATAAAGAGATTGGCCATTTGAATTTCCTTCTCTTGAGGGACCTTTTGCATACCTGTTCAAAGTGGCTCATATCATGTTAAGTTCCAGAAAGACTAGAATTGTTTCAGAGATGGTCAAAAGCCAGAGGACAACTAAAATTGAGATCTTGGCAATCATCCCAGGAATTGAAGTGATGGAGGTCTTGAAAGGGTGGGTACTATAGTGTGATAGAAAGAGCTCTTTCCTGCTTTGAATTAAGGAGATTTGGGTTTGAAACCCAGTGACATGTATTAACTGCACAGTCAAATTATAGATCTTTTCTGAACCTGGATTCCCTTAGAAATGACAAAACTAAACTGTGCTTCCCTGAATGCATGTGTGGTTCAATCTGCACAATGTGTGTGGATATGTGGATTTGGAACTTGAGAATTAAGTACAAATGATGTTTCTTTTGTTGTTAGAGACAACAAAAGTCAGGAAGGAGTCTCAGAATCTACAATAATAGGTTTTGAAAAAAAAGAAAACCGAGCATGGAGTCATTCCAAATTTGGGTAACATGCAATTGCTGCCTGGAGACGAGGTCAGGTTTAGGCACATCCAGGGCTGTCCACCCTGCATGTTGGGGCATGCACGGACACCTCCAGAACTGAGGAAAAAATGAAACCAAACAGGCAAGTCATGTCTAGGATTGAAATGTGACCAATAACCACTTGGCAAACTGTCTACGAATCAGAGCTCCTGATTTGAAATCTCATTTGCGTAAGGTGAACCTAGCCCTACACCTATATTAAGTGGCCTCCTGCCAGAACTCCTTGGGCATTCAGCTCAGAGCTGCTTGAGTTTGTACCCCCAACAAAAGGCCCCAGAAACTTTTGCTGAGCTATCACTGGCTTGCTATAACTTAACTGGTGAAAGAGTGGTTGAAACTGTCATTAGGTTTTCCTGAAACAGAGCTGAGTTGGACCTTGCTAGGCAGTGGCCCATCATAGTAATTCTGGGCCAGCATGGATGGGATGACAGAATTTTGACTTTCAGATTATGGAGTTCTTCCCAGGTGATTCCTGGCCTACACACTAATGGACCTTCACTCAAACAAAAGAGTGGGCTACTCTGCCCACACTAGGGTAGAGAAATTGTTAGTTCTGCCATTCCTGGGAGTGCTGTTTAGTACATCTGTGCTGGGGTTGGAGGCAGAGTAGAAAAGACTTGAATACTTTGTTCTCACATTCTGCTCTTTTAATTCATACCCTTTATCACAAATCAATTATATTTACTTGTAATTTATTGAAAAATCTGTTTTTTATGAAAATACCTAATGCTGCTCTCTTTTTGTATATTGTAAGTTACTGAATACATGGGAGGTGTCTATTTTTACCACTTTGGGGGTCTCAGCACCACTCAAAGTGTCTGTCATAAAATAATAACTTAAGCAGAGTTTACTGAACAAATGCATCAATAGCAAATGCATTAAGTAATTTAGTCATCAAGTTCAATGCCACGCTATTATCTTATGGAGGATTAGTTAGCTTTCCTTTTAGCATCCTGTAAAAATGGAATCATATGAGAGGTGTTTAAAAGTTGATGTGGATACAAGATTCGATGAAGAATTGTATTTTATGTAAGTATAAAGCACTTAATAGAGAAGTAATCAATTATTTGAGTGGCTAATATTGAGTGGGAGAATATGTGAAAAGTATAATATGATTTTTCCTTTTGTCTGTCTCCTTTTTGAACTTTTAAAGCATGATATAGCAAAGAAGTATTCAAGCTTGGTTTATTATCTTCAGCGCTCCTTTGGGAATACTGTACTTTTAGATAAGTCCCTAGAATCTTGGGGACACTATTGCATAAGCATGGGACTAACATTCACTTCCCTGCTGAAGACAGAGCAACAGAAAAACAACCTGGGGCCTTTTGTGTGGCTTACATAGATCATTCCCAGCTCATTTTCCTTTTTCCATGTGCAGGTAATTCATGCAGTTAATGACAGGCATAAATATTGGAGAACTGCTTGCTGTAAAACATTTCTAGAAGAGTGCCTATAATTTACTCTATCAGAGAGGAAATAAGAATTTTTTGTTTTGTTATAAGCAAAAAAGAAATGCTTTCTCAAATTCATTCTGGCATTGATTGGGAAGAAAAATGAATTTTAGTAGCTCTGAGATACTGTCCCCTTCAACTATCCCTATTAAAATCCTATCAGAAATTCCGAATTATGGGGGTTGCTTGAACCGGATTAATCACACTATCATGGCATAGTGCTTTGCAGGCCGTCAGCAAGTCCAATGACTAATGGTGCACAGCTGTCATGGGTGTTCCAGTGGGGGTTAGTAAGGAAAGCTCTAGGATGTCTGTTAGAGCAAGTGGAATGCAAAATAAGAAAACCACGCTGAGTATTCTGCTAGAGATAAGGACCTGATTTAATAAAAAAAAAAAAAAAAAAAAAAAAAACCCTGGTGCTTTCAGGCNGGAATGCAAAATAAGAAAACCACGCTGAGTATTCTGCTAGAGATAAGGACCTGATTTAATAAAAAAAAAAAAAAAAAAAAAAAAACCCTGGTGCTTTCAGGCCACTCAGCCAAGGCATATATTGAGAGGAAGCATTACATAAATAATGCCCATTTGCAGCCTGGGCTTCTGTCAAAATGCAAATGGGTATAGTGAGATAGAGCAGCATGGCAGCATGTAAAGAAGAATTTTACCACAAATACATAAATATTATCTCTGCCCATGTGCAGGTAGGGATGCTTATTTTAGGAATGATACAAGAAATTTTAAGGCTCCTGGAAAATATCGGTAAAGCTGAAGCTCTTCATTTGTTTATCAAGTATAAACATATGCCAGATACTGTGGTAGACACTGGAGACCAAGATTTCCTGGCCTCAAGAAGCTCTTCATATAAGGAAATAGTAAACAAATAATACACAGAACATAAAGGGAACTACGCAAGAACAAATACTTCATGAAGGGAAGAGTTTGTGTCTTCATCGTTCCATATCTATAGCTCTTAGCCCAATTCCTGGTACATCTATTCAATTCCTAGTAAATATTGGGGTTGGTGAGAAGTGACATGCTGTTCTAGAGCTTCATAATACAGGAGCTCGGAGAAAGGGCACCAAACCTTTTGTCAGGTGAAAATAAAGAGGATCAGAAACGACTTCCCATTCAAAGTGATATTTGAACAGAATTGTAGTGACAAGTTAGGTGTTCATCAAAGAAAGAGATCAAGAACATTCAAGGGAAATTTTGACCAAGAGAGGGGAGTGATCGAAGAGGGCAGTTTCTTAGAATTGCAAATACAGTATCTGCAGTATAAGATGGATAGCAGGAAATATACATGGGGTTGGTAAAGTGGACAGGGACTAGATGTTGAAGACTGTCAGGATAATAAGTTTGAATTTTAACCTTAAGGAAACTGAGAATCCACTGAAGCATTTTAAGCAGGAAATTGACATGAAGATTTATAGTGTTGAGAAAGTGTGATCGCTTTGTAGTGGCTCACACAGAGTGACAATAAAACTGTAGGTGGATTGTGACTGACAGGTTTTGAAATTATCTAGACAAAAACTAATGGGGGCTCTCCCTGGTGGTGCAGGGGTTAAAGACACAGTGCTATCAAGCTATTTCCAGCCACTGTGACATGAGTTCTATCCCCAGCCAGGGTGCTTTACCCACATGGCGCAGCAGACCTCTCCTGTCTCACCAGCTGCTCCCATCAGCAGTGTGTTTCAGTCGATATTCCTGTTCAGCTCCCCACTTTGTCTCTGGTGAATCCTCTCACCCCCCCTGGATCTTTGGCCTACACCCCAGTTTTTGTATGCATGAACAAATAACTCTAAAAAATGAACAAAAAAGTCATTATGGGGCTTGGAGTCTCCCTGGTGGCACAGGGGTTAAAGTCTCAGTACTATTAAGCTATCACTAGCCATTGCAGCATGAGTTCGATCCCTGCAGGGAGCTAACCCACATACAATGCAGACCTCTCCTGTCTCATGGCTGCTCCCCACTCTGTCTCTGGTGAATCCTCTCACCGCTACCCCACCCTGTACCTCTGACCTACAGCCCAGTTCTTGTATGCATAAATAAATAAAAATAAATCTTTTAAAACAACTTATAGACTTGATATAAGGCAGTGGCAGTGAAGATGGAAATATGTGGACTAATCTGAGAGATATATAGGAGATATAAATATAAAACCTATTGATTATATGCATAGGCAAGAAAGAAAAAGAATCAGGAAACATGTTCAGGATTCTAACTTGTTATCTAGGAAAAGGATAGCATTATTTATGCAGTAGTAAATACTGGAAGGGCAAGGTCTGCACAAGGGAGGCAAAAAATGGTTTCTGTTATTTATATGATGAACTTGTGGCCCTGTGAAAATTCATAACCAATATGGTTATGGATATTTAGATCTGTAGATTACAGCTCATAAGAGAACTCTAATGATGTAACTTTGAGGATCACGGTCTTAAAACTTATAGTTGTAGTAGACACTAGATGACAAATGTGTAGAATGAGAGGTAAGTCTGAGAAAAAGCTTTGAATGATTAGCAGAATGGAGAGAAAAGCTCCTTGGAGTAGCTGGTATGCAAACAAGGAAGATGTGGTTACCTGCATATCCATAAAAGAAGTATCACTACAAAAACAAAACAAAAAGGAAAACTATGAATCAGTGGTTCAGCTTTGAGGATGTTGCTTAATTTCACTTATTATCTCCAATATCCAGCCTTGCACATCAAAGATCAAACATACTAGAATCACATAGTCATTTTGTTTTCCACTGCAAATGGCACCAAAATATACCGGTTAGATGGCAGGGGGATGATAGGAGACTCCCAGAATAGTATCTCCCACTTGGGAAGCAGGATACAACCAACTCACTCCTAGCTTTCCTGATAAAACTCTGGTTGCTTATTTTAGGATATGTGTTGCTATGGTGATGGAGGTAGAGTGAATGGAGTCTATAAGGAGGGAATTGTAAGAGATGCTATGAAGTGTAGAAATGTTTAGCTTCTCTGTCTTTTAAAAAATGTACACCTTGTCAAGGCTATATTGATGGCTGTTTCAGCTGTGCTTGGGTGGTGCTGGGGACTTGTTTGAGCAGCATGGTTTCTGTCACCATTCCAGGTGCTGGGCTTTTCAGCTTGCCTGTAAAACTTGTTTTCTGAAACTTTTTTAGAATACTCTCTAATTAACTTGGATATTTTTGATGATATAAAGCCCATTTTATTTGTCAGCCCTGGCACTTAACTTGATAACTATATTCCCACTGTCAATGACATTGGCCATGACCTTTAAAATGGTAATCATCAAAATGAAATTGAGAGTATTCACCTAATATAAGCAGCTAAGAAACCTAAAGTGGCCTAACTTCAGGAAGAACAAGTGTGTATTTAAAAGGATATAATTCCTGCCTCATTCTATAAGTAAGCTTAATACTTAGTTGTCTCTGAAGATAAACATTTAAGTGTATGCTTTACTTACAGTAATAGTAGTAGGCTTTTATATGCACTGGAATAGGCTAGATATGCACGAGAATAGACTTGTGACGCCTTGAAAACAAGAAGGAAACAAACCTACACACTGTACCAAGAAACAGACTCAAAAGTTAAAAGCTTAAAAAAATGATAGCAATATTTTCCAACAAAATCACTTTTTAAAAGTCCTTTTACTATCAGTGCTTTCTAGGCAAGTATTCTTCACACTAGATAGATGCAGAAACTGAAGCAGGGATATTAACTTGACTAAAGTAAAATTCAAGATCAGAATTCAAATGCACTTCTTCCATAATCACTGGCCAGGAATCATGTTTATTCTACAGGAAGAATGAGTGATTTGAAATTTGTTATTCAAGAAATGATAGTAAATCACGCATGTCCAAAGTGCACTGAACACCTCTGAATTAATCATCCTTAAAAAACAAAACTTGTCCAGATGAAGACGCATTTAGGTGTAGGGTTGTGTGTATGTTTTATGTAGCTGGTGTAACTCATATAATGCATATTCTGCATATACATTTATAAATAGACAAATAAGTGGAAGTATATAGAGTATATACAGAGAGACAGACACTCAAAGAGTAGGACACTGAAGGATTATCTATTCTGAAGAGTTTCTTATCCTTCTAACACGTTATTTACATCAATTCTAGACTGTGTGAAATGAAGTCTAGTCAGAGTTTATATTATATTGAAGATTGAGATATTCATTTCCATGTAAAATGAAGTATCTATTTTAGAGTAGGTTTTGCAATAAACCTTTAAGAGGGTAATATTTAATCCATATTGTTTAATAACTAAATCATGCTAAATTTACTGCTTATTCACTTGACTCATAGCTGGCCAGGCATTTGCATGTTCACTTGCTTTTCAAGTTATTCTATAAACTAGAAAAATGTTTCAAACTTAAGCACAATTGTGTTACCATGGCATTGCAATGTTTTAACAAAAATAGCATGTCAAGTACTATATATATACTATGGTTTAATTGTGGGATAGTCATGTTAAAATATTTCCCTTCATATTTTTTGTATTGAAGGTTTATCAACCCTACTGCCTCAGAAATGCAGTTCAGGATGACATAACAAATGCCATGGTAACATATGCACTTCAGTTCCTGCATAATTAAAGATCAGTGTTTGGCTGTATTATCCTTATATTTCAGAATTTTTCTAGATAGTCTTTCTTTTTTCATGTGAGTTATAAAATCATTTTATCAATCACCTCTCCACATTTCATGCTATTACTTTTTAGAGTTAATTTTAAAAATGTATTATTTATGCATACAAGTCCTGGAGTACAGGCCAGAGGTGTGAGGGCATGAGAGGATTCACTAGAGACAGAGTAGGGAGCAGAACAGGCAGATCGACTGAGACACACTGCTGAGGGGAGCAGCGGGGGAGGTAGGGGAGGTCTGCCACACCATGTGGGTCACCTCCCCAGACTGCAGCGATCAAACTCATGCTGCAGTGGCTGCGGTTTATTTCATAGTGTGTTGCTGAACCCACTGCGCCACCAGGGAGCCCCTGGAGTTAATTTTATTGACGTATGAGGTGCACTGGTTTTTAACTGAACAGTTTAGTTAATTTTGATACATATGCACAAATATACATTTCCTCTACCCCACAAAGCTCCCTCCTCTCTGGACCCCATCAACTATCAATCTGCTTTCTGTTACAACAGCTTAAAACTTCCCATCAGTGGACTCATGCTATGTATACTTTCTGTGTAGCTTATTTTGCTAGGCCTAACAGTTTTCGATGTTATATTCTCATATGTAAAGTAGTTTCTTTCTTTTTGTTCTTAAATATCAGCCTGTTGTACAGAAGTCATTTTCTTATCCATCCTGGGAGGACAAGACACTATGTTGTTTTTCACAGTGAGAACCTGCTGGGCTTACCTGGGGTAAAACTCCTAAAAGCGTGAGAACCCCACTAAGACTTACCCTGTTGGAAATATTAATTCTTAAGCCAGTCTACGCTGACCGTCCAGCTAGCTCATTGGAGTGGGCTTTTGCTGTCTGCACAGTTAATTCTCTGTTCTTTTCCCCCAAAATGTCTGACCAGCAGTATGGTCAACTTTTTTCTTGTGGGAACGGTAGTGACAACTTCTAAGATCTATGTCATTTGGGAAATGGCTCCTCAATTCTCTTTTACATTAACCTAGTGATTCCAATTTTCTTAAGTGTATTCATGATATAACTATTTTAAATCACATGCTTAAACTGGTTTTTATAGATAGTACATTAAGGTCATGTCTATATGCTGACAATGTCTCCTTTTGAGTATTCAAGACATTTGCATGTAATACAATTATATGTTTGTCATCTTGATATATATTTTCGGTAAGGCCATGTTTAATAACTTTCTATTGTCCTACTATTGCTCTCCTTTTGCTTTGGTAACTGTAGCTACTTGAACTTACTTAATTGGTTGTTCTAGGGTTTAAAATATGCATATTCAACTTATGTTCTCCCGTCAGAGAATAATACACCATTTCCCAAGCATGCTTCCACTAGCCCCTCCTATTCATTTTTGAAAATGGTTTTATACCCTTTATTTCCATATATGATTATATAGTTTAAAACAAAAAACCCCATTGGTATGTTTTAAACAATTATCTAATTATCTTTTGAAGATGTTTAGAAAGGAGAAAATTGTCCTTTATATTTACCCACACATTTGTATAACTTTGTACAGATCCAAGTTTACACTTGAAATCATTTCCCTTCTCTGGATGCTTTTATGATTTCTTTATATCACAACTTTAGTAACTTGATAATATCCCTTAATGAGCCATTTTAAAAATGTTTCTTGCGTGGAACTCACTAATATTTTTAGGTAGTTAGGATTATCATATTTGGAAAATTTCAGCCATCCTTATAAAAATTTCTGCTTGCCACCTTCTGCTTTTGTGACTCCAATTAACCTGACATTAAATAAACTACAGCTATTTTTCCTATTTTTGTACTCGCTGTGTTTTAAATCCTATACTAGTCATTCCAAAAATGTCTAGAAATTTTCTTAGACTTTTATTTTTACATATTGAAATTTTAAATTATCAGTCCAAAATATGCACTTGGTGTTTAAGGAAGTTAAAAATGAGAGAAAAACATTTGTGTAAGCAGGAAATAAGATTTCTAAGTAGATTGATGATTATAGCATCTTCCAGAATATTTTTATATTATGTAACTGTAATATTTTATGTATGCATTCCAGTTAATTTCATTATTTAACATTATTAAATCAAAACCAAATATTTGAGGGAAATAGAACAGATGAAGTTCAATATGAAGAAACAGAATAAATGCACTGAGTTATTTCAGAGACAACTATGAGAAAGAGAAATCTAATTGGCATGATTGGGGAGATTTGAAAGGATATAAAATTACATTTAATTAACATCCACTACCACATGGATCTGTGTTTGTGATGAGAATTTTTTTTTCACTTCCTGGGTTCTTTTTTAGATTCTCTATGTAAGTGATACCATAGTTGTTTCACTTATTTCACTTGACTTAGCACATCCATGTTGTCACAAATGGGACGATTTCATTCTTTACCATGCAGAGTTATGTAAGACAGTTATGTACAGACAGGCATCACTTATGTATGGGGGTACAGGCTACGAAATGGTCCACTGCATGAATTTGTCAGGTTATTTTAATTTTTCGAAGAATCTTCAAACTGTTTACTACAGTGGCTTTACCTCCTTAAATTCCCATCAAGAGCACACAAAGGTTTTTTTTTTTTCTATATCCTTGACACTTCTCTTTGATAATAGCTGTTCCAATATGAGCAAGGTGTTATTTCACTGTGGTTTTAATTTGCATTGCCCTGATGATCAATGCTGAGTATCTTTTTAGCATGTTGATCATCTGTATGACTTCTGTGGAAAATACCTATTCAGGTCCTCTGTCCATTTTTAAATTGGATTGTTTTGTTTTCCTGCTATTGAGTTTTCCCATCTAGTAGGTTGCTACTCCACTTGGATATTGCTGCACAGAAGCTTTTAGCTATGAATATAGTATCCTGACTCCAACATAGAAAGAAAATTAAAGATTTATATTTTTTGTTTTCTAAACAAAATGGGAAAAGAAAGGTTCTATAAAATGGTATTTAAAATTATAGATGAACTACTTATGGCTCATTTCAGCATCCTAATGAATGCTGGTCACCTACAAACATGACAAAATGGTAACAAAAGGGGGAAGAGAGATTAAGGGGTCAGATCACAACTCAATGTAATTTATTTTAATGTTGGCTACTATAAAAATAGCCAGAAATCTTCCTTGGTTTTCCAAAATACCATTTTGGTTAAAAAGGGATGCTACATTGTAATGTTTTATGAATGGTGATAGTTTTTCTTTTTTTCCAATGCCTTTTCTATCCCTTTCTTGTCTTATTCCTCATCTTACAGGTAAAACAAATGATGCTAGCCAGACAACTGACTGAACTCAGTGTCAAGAAAAGATACTCAAATAAGGTAATTTGTGGCACGGTTCAATGCTTTGATCCTACCACTTAGAACTAGAGTGTCTAAAATGGTAGCTGTGACCTTCAAGTGACTTTTGCAATTTAAATAAAATATTTGAAAATCCAATTCATTGCAATCACCACGTTTTGAGTGTTTTACAGTAGCATGTGTCTCCTTCATTGGGCAGTATACTCATAAAGCATTTGTGTCGCTGAAGAAAGCTCTATTAGATAACACTGACCTAGAAATAATAATGTCTTCAATCAAGCAAAAAAAACACCAAAAACTACTAGACTACTCCTACTGTAAACAATTATAGAACTAGGCAAAATAAGCAGCTGTATTCAGGTGATACAAGACTACAATCTGTGAGGACACCAAAACTGAAGGTGAAGTCCATAAATCTGGGTATATATTCTCATTAAAACACATGAAGAGAATGAACTGCTAATCACGCTGAGTTGAGTCAAATGTCAGGTTCTCCTGGGACTCACATCATTGAAATGTGTGTGGGGGAAGCGACCTTACTGGAGATAAGGTAGCTGCACAGAGGACTTTCTGGTGGATTCTTGGCAGAGGCTTAGAACTGTGTTTGGGCAAGACAAGCTAATAGGATGATCACAGAGCAGTGGCTATGGAATTGAGCCCAGCTGGAGAACAGAAAACTTTCCAACATCCTTTTAGCATTGTAGGCAAAGAGCTATTAGAAAGCCTCCACTCAAAAAAAAAAAAAAAAAAAATGACCTATTCTAGATCTGTCCTAATAAAGTCTAAAACCATATCCTGGCTAGATATATAGGGTAGACAGTTTAAATGTTGACTCCTATCAAGCTAGAAGGAAATGAGATTCTCAGATCTCCACTGAAAAATATAAGAGCACACACAGGTCACACTTTCCAGCCAGGAACTGAATGTGAACTCAGACAATAATTATTGTTTTCCTGGGAGAAGATAACAGAATTCAGAGCTTCTCAAATGTATCATTTACATTGTTCAAAGTAAAAAGTAAATCAATAGATATTCAAAGAAACAAAATTGTAGCCTGTAGTCAAGAAAATAAAAACTAGTCAATAGGAACTGACCCATGGTGGTGCAGATGCTGCACTAATTAACAAAAATCTAAAAGCAGCTACTATAATATGTGCAAAGAAGGAAAGGAAAGTGAGATGGTGGGGCAGACCCAAGATGGTGGAATAGGGAGAACTTCTTACCTCCTCAAGGAACAAAGACGTGCCTAAATATGCAGGAGTCTACAAAGAAACCCAGATGACTGGAGCTTCCCAACAAAGGATAAAAGGGCAGCATGCAAATGTATAGGAGAGGCAGAGTTGCTCTCAGCAGAAAGTAACCCTATTGTAGGGGTTGGGGGAAAGAGATGCAAATGGAAAGTTTATCTAAAGAGTGGAACTGTCCCTGGGAAACAGGAAGAGAGTTCTACCTGACACCTGCTACCCCAATCCTGTGATTAAGCATAGTGGATATGAGCTTCTGGAACTCTTATATTGAGGGTCAGAGGGAAGTGAACACGGGAAAGTTGAGGAGAAAGTAGCAATAGGAACCAGACTTAAGAGGGCTAGGAGCACTTACTTGCCTTGGGACCCTGGAAACCAAAGGAGTAACAGGTCTGAACAGTGCATACTCATAGCTGAAGAAATTTGACACCATTCTTCAGTTCTTGCCTGGGAGGCAAGGGGCAACAGGGAAATACTCTAGGACTGGAGTCACCAGCAGGCACCATCTTGGCAACCTTGCCATTAACTGTGTTGGTGCCATTTTGGAGCACATTCACTGTGCTACTGAACCCTGAGGACAAATCCCATTCTTGGGATGTATCCAAGCTGGCTGGTGTCCAAGAATCCACCTCTGACAAACAGGCCAGGCCCTAGTTACTTAACTCCCTGCTTGTAGGCACATCACAAACCTACAGCCAGAAAGCACCCAAAGACCTTCCCAAACACAGATGTCTAGCAAGCAAATTCTGCTGTCAGTTGCATTACCGTGATGCCCAAAGCCAACCAGATAACCCCACCTTGGCCAGCCTAAGTGTGCTTCACCCTCTGAAAAGCCCAACTCCAGCCCTTATACCCCACATTCAAAAGCTGCAGCAGCACAAGGATCAGCAATCCCTGGTCAACATAGCCCTCAGCAGGAGGGATCTAGGCCCCTGGCCTTTATGCCTCCTTGCCAAAGTAGAAATGACCCTAGATCTGTACAGCTACAGCAAATATGCCAGGGGCCCCAATTCGTGCAAAATGGCCCCTGGCTTCTAACCCACAATGCACACCTCTCAGGCCTACCCATGCCTACCAGGCCCCACAGAAGGCACTACCATCCTAACTACACAGCCACCCCCAGTACGTTTTCTGTAGCCTAGCCAGCTAGCCGAGGGCCATAACTCTAGTAGCTAACCCCTCTCTGACACCGTGGGCTGTTGCTGACATTGCCACTTCTGCTGACTTGGCAAACTTCAATGTGGCAGGAAGCCTAGACACAGTTGCTATCGTGTAGCAGCTCTAGGTGATCGTGCCAAGGCTGGACTCACAGCACCTGCCACTGAGAACACCCGAGTTCGGGGCTAGTGCCAAATATAACCAAATCACCAGTGCCTGGCAAGAAGGATACCTATATCCTCGGGGCTGTGCCAATACAGAGGTCAGTGGGTACAACCCACAAAGAGGATATACCTTGCCTTGAGTGATGACTAGCTTGGGAAAGCAGGGTGATGATGCTCTAGTACCCCATGAGACATCACCTGCATGGGACCAAACCCTTATTATTAGAACAGGTAGCCCCATCACCTAACACACAGAAGTAAACACAGAGAATCAGGCAAGAAGATCATGCCCCACGTGAAAGACTGAACTAAAATTCCAGACAAAGATCCTGAAAAAACTTGGATAAGCAAAATTCCTGAGAAAGAGTTCAAAATTATGGCTATAGAGATGGTCACAATCTCAGGAGAAGAATGGATAAAACAGAAAAATTAAGGACCTCCAAAAACAAGTCACGGGGCTAAAATACATATCATTAAAACACACAGTAGTAGAATATTACTCTGTATGCAGGTCCACGCAGCACAGAGAATTCCATATAAGAGAACTGTACCAAGACACATTATAATTAAAATGTGCCTGCAATTTTAACAGAGTTCACAAAATCACATAAACAAATGATCACTAGGCACACAAAGATGCTTGATGTAGTCATTAGATAAATCCAAATTAAAACCACAAGGCAAGGCTGATGCAGGACAGCTGAAGTAGTTCCAAAAAAAAAAAAAAAAAAAAGACAAAATCAAATGTCAGCAGGGGTGGAAAAAATTGACAACCCTCATATATTGCTGGTGAGAGTGGAAAAACATCTAGCACTTTAGAAAACAGCTGAGCAGTTGAGGGCCTCCCTGATGGCGCAGTGGGTTAAGCAACACACTATGAAGCAAACTGCAGTCACTGAAGCATGAGTTCGATCCCTACCGCTGGCCAGGGAGGGGACCCACATCGTGTAGCAGACCTCTCCTGCCTCGCCTGCTACTCCCCTCAGCAGTGTGTTTCAGTCAGTCTGCCTGTTCTGCTCTCCGCTCTGTGTCTGGTGACTCCTCTCACCGCCCTGGACTCTGGCCTGTACCCCCAGCTCTTGTATGTATAAATAAATCTTTATTTAAAACAAAACAAACAGTTCAGCAGCTACTCATAAAGTCCAGCAGACATACACTGTGAACCAGGAATTTCACCCAAGATAGTTATCTAATTACAATAAAGATATCACCAAAAAACAAAACAAAACAAAACACAAAACCAAAGAACACATGCACACAAATACTAATAATAGTTTTATACTAAAACCCAGAAGAGTGTCAACAGGTGAATGGATTTGTTGGTTTGGGGTAAGCACCTGTAATATGAAGATGAAAGGGAACAGGAGATGAAAATCCTTGAGATCTTGACACAGGCTCACATCTGCAAAAAGCCAGGGAAAAGGAAGGAGGGTTTGGTCAGCATCTCAGTATAGTGCAATCTTGAGCAAGTCTTGGGCTGTGAGGAAGTACAGGTATAAAAATTGTCCTTGAGCAGATTTTCATTTGAGCATAAACAGCCAGATCCAAGAATGCACTGCACTCAGTCATTGCCTGACACTGCCGAGAAAGAGCATGCATTGAGAAAACTGGGAAGGACCTCAAGGCTTTGCAGCCTGTCTGTCAATTAACTGCACTGACCATGACTGCATTTTGAAAAAGATCTAAGTAGCACACCTTCATAGCTGCCTATGTCCTATGGGTAAACTGATATATTCATAAAATGGATTACTCCTTGTAATAAAAAATGACATACATGCACAATCATGAAAGTAGTCTCAGAAAACAGACACAAAAGGAAAGAATGTAAACTATTACTAATTACAAAAGCATGAACTAACAGAGAAATGTTAGTGGACTTCTTTCCCATGTGCATTTTACATAATTACAAGATTGCATTATTTCCTTGCCCTTAATTTAACATTACATGCATTTCTTCACAAAATTCAAGGTTATTTTAATGTCTTCATAATTTATTTATATAATATGTACTTAATATCCTCTGAAACTCAAGACATGTCCTCTACTCTAAATGGATTTAGAAACTAGTGGAGAAGTATTAGTGGGTATTGATTTCCTCTTAATTTTTGATAATACAGATAACACTAGAATGGGACTTTAAACTTGATCTTTGTATTTGATTATTTCTATATGATAGGTCTAGAAATGTAATTCCAAATATGAATACTTTTAAGTTTTCTGATCTATTTTTTAGATTTATTTTTAGGGGTATTATACCAGAATGTCTCAGTCTATATTACCATATATTCCCAAACTTAGAGGAATCACAACATCTTAAAAATATTTTCTAAGATTCCTGTATTTAATACATTTTAGCTTATTTTTCTTGAATTAAACTTTTATCAAATTGAATTTATTACAAATGTTAATATTTCCTTTTGTATGGATTATTTCCTTTAACCACCTACTAGAGTATTTTTCTCTTTTGGGGGTTGTACTTTCAATGTTTTTCATATTAATGTTATGAATTTATGTATTATGTTGTTTTAGCATATGTTCTTACATACTATCAAAGATTTTTTAATATTGCAATGTTTTATCATAGATGCTGCATTGTAGCACTTTTTAAAAACTACATTTTATATAATTAGTGTCAGGCTCAAAAATGAACATCTACTTATTTCTTGACTCACTTAGTCATGGAATTGTTGTTTTTGTAACAATTTACCCATAACTTCACCTATGCTTGCACTTGACATCATTGCAAATCTTTGAGGGTATTTATTACATAGACTTCAACATTTGTAGTTGCCACACTATTCCACTGGCATTTCAAATATTATTTTCTGAAAACTTGTCTACTTTTCTTTCCTATCTTTTTATTTCAGAAAACCCCACCTTCCTGGTTATCCTATAGCCAGTAACTTGTGTAATATTTCTCAAAATTTGTCCTTTTTTATCCACCATATTAATTTAGGTCCCATTACTTTCTACTTAGAGCCTAGCTGCCAAATGCTCTTACTTCCAATCTACTCATTTCATATCTTTTTCTTTCTGGATTCATCCCCCTAAAGTGTATCTTAAGTCAGTGGAGAAAACAAGTCTATTTCACTAGATACGCTTTGAAACTGGAAGTGTAGGTACTGTAACTTTGGAACCCATATGACAGTGTATGAGATACAGTAGAGAAAGAGAGGACATTCCTGTTTCTACAAGGTATACTATATGACAGAGTTAAAAAGTCAACAAAAATATTTAGCCTGTTATATGTGAATATTAGTATAAAATGCTCACTTGCAATGAAAATTTTTTATAATTCTCATTTTAAAATATTTTATGTGTTTGGAGTATATATTTTTGAATGACCAATGGAGTGAATACAAATTAGTTCAGAAATAGGCCCTTACAAATATGACCAAATGATTTTTGACAAAAATCACAAAGAAAATAAAATGGGAAAAGGATGGACTCTTCAACTTAAAAGTGTTGGAACTGAACATGCATACACACAAAAAAAGGAATCTCAAATATTATCTCAAACAAAAATTAATAGGTCTAAATATTTAATTTCTCATTTTAATGAAGAAACCATAGGAGAATAATGTTGTGATCTAGGGTACATCAAGGTTTTGCAGATGTGATGTTACCGAAAGCACAATATAATTATGATAAATTGAACTACTTAAAAATTTAAAACTTCTGATCATTAAATTTCATCACTAACTATATAGCAAGATACAATAAGAAATTATATTTGTGAAATAGACTGGTGGTGTTGACATATAAAGGAACATATACCTACAATTTAAAATGAAAATAAAAATTGACAAAGTCTTGAACACTTCAAAAAAGTATGCACATGAGAAATGCTTACTATCTTTAATTCCAGAAAAATAATTCGTATGGTAGAAGTAAAAATTAAAATCACAATGAGACACTTCTACATATCCACTAGAAGGACAATGTAAAAGTCTTGTATAGAATCATATTGGCTTTTTATCATATTATCAAACAGTAGAAAGAGTCTAAGTTTTTCATCAATAGAAGAGAAAGAAACTATGATATACTGATTCAACAGGATACTACTCAACAATAAAGAGTCACCTATCTAGGCAACAATACAGATGAATCTCAAAGACATTATGCTGAGTGAAGAGGTATTACACAAGAGTGCCCCTCCACACACACACTATGACTCCATTTATATAAAGTTCTCAAACAAGCAATGTTAATCACTGTTCAAAAATATACCAAAACAGAACTTGCCTCTGGAGACTGGGATTAACAGAGAAGGGACATGGGAAAACCTTCTAGGGAAAACCTATCTTAAAAGAGAAATTAGACAGATAAACACTGCTTACAAAGTTCACAGAATAGTGTACCTAGTAAGTCATCATTTCAATTTATGCAAATTTTATCTCAAAAGAAATGAGAATGAAGATAGAGCATTAATGTATGCATGTTGAATGTATCATGTACTATGGGATAACTGCACTAATGTTTACACTTAAAACACAAAAATTAGGTGGGATTACGTATGGATAGAGGAATAAATATATGGTGAGATATATAATAAACTATAATATATATTGTTAATTATAGAATCTAATTGCTGAGCAGTTTTTATATTAATATTCTTTCAAGTTTCCCTTTGTTTTTGAACATTTAAATACAAAACTGTTGGTGGAATTACTATTGATTAAAACTTAGACACTGTAACTACATTACAAAAGAAGAGCTAAGAGCTGAGGAATCTGTTAGAATAGCAGTCAGGAAAGAGATTTCTCTAAGTGGGAAAAATATTAAAATGACTGGCATAATCCTACATTGCACACTACTCAAGGGAATTATTTTTGCAACATGGCAGTCAAAATGAAGTTAGAGTAATGAAGGGTACTATGGAACAGTCATGCTCATTTGCATAGTTTTATACTAGTAGGTATATTTATTTCCATAAGCATAATACCACTGCTTCATGACAAAACCTTACTATAAATTTGGACTAAAAATCAACTTTTGTTTCCCCAATTTTTAAAAATCAGAATTTTGGAGAAGTTTACAATAAGGGCATAGATTCTATTCTGTAGCTAACTTTTATTTTAATTCAATACATATGTATAATAATGAGATATCCCTTTTAATTTTTTATAATATTTTGCAATCATCATGAATACTTGATTTTGGGATAAATAAAAATAAATATAGTTTATATCTGAAGCATTATTGGATCAGAAGTTTCAGAAAGATATATCTGTAATATTCCAGGAAAAGTAAATTTACAAATTGATAATTAAATATATATTCTTTTGCTTGTTGATAAGATTTCAATTCACTGCTTTATTTCTTAGAAGACATGTACCATTCAAACTTAAAGGGATGCACCAAACAACTCTTTTTGAGGGGCTCTTTTCATGAATAATAAATACATTAATGAGTTTTGAGAAGTTTATAGTCATGTCTTCCACTTAAAAGAAAGATGAGGATGGACTAATTTGTATGTGGCAGAATATCTGGTTCTGAGACTTACTTTATGAAATCATATTTTTGTAACTCTCATTGTACAACGTAATGACATATACTCTCTATATTACTATTTGTATAAAACTTTAAAACTAACAGTTTGGCTTAAGGGATGCTTTGTCTTCAGGGAAACCTAATTCTGTTACACAAAATGATCAAGTTTTTAAAAGACATATTAATATTTGTGTTTTTTTTAAAAACATGATGTATTTTGTAGAAACTCATTATATTTGTATAAATAACTTACATGGGATAACAATATACCACATTCATAGAGCTATCCATAAATAGGGTTATACATAAATATAAATCTTTATGGAAAATATGTTGACAATGATATTTTAGGGCTTATATTTTTCTTGTTTCTCTCTCTCCCCCATCCCTAGTGAGCTAAGTGAGTCAGATAAAGCTAGTTTCATGGTATAACTTAGAAGGTCTCATCAAGCCTGGCATGTCTGGGGTTAGAGAAGGGAACTGTCTCATGAGAAAGGGAATACAGGAAGAAAAGGACATTCACAGCAAAGTAAGCAAAGATTAGGAGTAGACATGAGATCTCTTCTCAAAAGTAAAATCAACTCAAGTTTCAAAAAAGCCAGCAGTCCAGAATAAATTCTTACTTATATAATGTAAGCTACCAAATACCCATAAAGAAAACTGCATGGAAAAGAGATCAGTGTTGTTATTCTATAACTCATCTCCTTGGAGGTCACACATACTTTCTTTCTCAGTACAAAGTAGAGGAGTCAGAGATCACTAATCTCAGTTCAAGCCCAGCCTGAAAGACTTTCACATTAACGTTAAACTTCAATATTACTTTATCTTCTCTGGCCACCTCCCTCTTACTATCACCTCACATCACCACAGATTTTACATTAAAATGGGGGAAAGGCAATAACAATTATCTTATTCATAATTTTATTCACTTTAAAATGTTAAATGTATCTGAATACTATTTACTTATATGGTGGTAGAGACAAAATTGTGAACAAAAAGCAGCTATTTCCAACCTTTCACAGAGCTTACAGGGAAAGAGTTTAACTTTTAAGAGAAAACTCATAAATAACTACAGACTGAGCCTATCAAAAGGAAACTATTACTGTGAGGGTCAGTTTTTGGAACTTAACTACACTGTGGTTGTAAGTCACTAGTGATTAGAGTTGACATATGAGGATGGATAGGATTCATGAGGAAAAGGGTAGTGGGGGGAAGCTTGAGCAAAATATGAGAACAACCCTTTCTCATTTGAGTGGTGGGGAAGAGAGATTAAAAACTGATTAATACTGTAGAGGTAGCCAGCAGCTCTACCATGAGACCACTTTGACCTTGCTAAGGAGTTAGATCTATGTCTTAAGATGAATGGGCAGTCCTTGAAATATTTTAAGGGGTAAGAGATAAAACAGGACTTGATTTCTGTTCCAAAAAAATCACACCTATTATAACATACAACATGAATTGAGGTGAAGAGGGTTGTTGAAATGAAAAATGAAATGCTATTTAGTGGACTCTTGTATAGAGAAGAAAAGATGATATCCAAGTATAGAAAGCAATGGGAGAAGACAAAGGATTTGGAGTTAGCTGGGAGATTAAACTTGTTAAGTTTTAGTAATAAATTAATTATAGCAATGAGAGTGAGATCAGTCCTACAAAGGTCTTTCAGATTTTTGGATGGATGATGGAGACTTTTCTTAACATAAAGAACACCAGAAAAGGTCTTACTGGATTTGGGACAGAGAATCATACTTCTATCTTAGATTTTCTGAAGTGCTTATATAACATCTAGTAGGAGATATCAAGTAGCTGTTAGATATATAGACGTGGCCAAGGTACACTTTGGGAGTCATTCCTATCAATATCGTGGGAGTATTGGCATATGGAATGAGAAATAATGCTTAAAGCTATTAAATTTACAATGAGATGAGAAGACAGCCAAGCATCTATCCTTGGGGAAATTTAACAATGGAAGCCTGGGTGAGGGGAGACAAGCCTGCAAAAGAAACTATAAGGGGAGGTGGAGTATGAAAGAAAGGAGGGAATTTAAGAAAATATGGAGGTTATCAAAACCAATAGAAGAGAGTTTCAAAAAGGAATGAATAATCAACTGTGTCAAATACTTTTGACAAATTAGATACAGTGAGATATTCTTTAAACTGATCTTCCAAAGAATGTGCAGGTCATCAACAACCCTCAACTGCTTTAGTGGACTGGTGGGGAATTGAAGAATGAGTACAAAATAAAAAAAATGTACAGAAAGTATGTAAATCTTAAAGAATATGTGAAGAGGAGAAGAAAGGTGGGTTAATAAGAAAATTTGTGATTGAAGGTAGGTTTATCTGTGAGACCTGAACATGCTTTTAAGTGACCTTCGGAAGGATCAATATAAAAGAGAAAAAGGACAACTAGTCAAATCCAAAGCTGAGGCAGAGCAAGAAGATTTAAATAAGGAAGAGGGACATTCTTAAGATGAAATGGGAAAAACAGAAGAGATAAAGAGATGTGGGTCATTCTCATGAGATGGCATCTGATTTTCCTTTTGATTTGCATTTCCCTGATGATAAGTGATGACTATTTTTTCATGTATCTATTGAATATTTGTATATCTTCTTTGGAGAAGTGTTTTTTTTTTATTTTTTAGGCCCAAGTTTTAATTGGGTTAAATATTTTCTTTGTTGAGTTGCATGAGTAATAATAATCAATTCAGTAAAGTCACAGGGTACTATAAAATCTACAAGAATTAGTTGTGTCTTTGCATGTAAACAAGTTTGAAGAGAAAGATACCCAGAATTCAGTCCCATTCATAACAAAAAACATTAAACATCTAGGAGTAAACTTAAGGAAGTGGTGAAGGTCCCACACAATAAAAACTATAAGACGTTATTAAAAGAAATAGAAGATACAAAAAATGGAAATCTATTCCCTCATCATAGATTGGAATAAAATAAAAATAAAAATGCCTATCTTAGCCAAAGCAATATACAGATTTAATGGCATCATTATCAAGGCTCCAATGCAATTCTTCAAAGAATGAGCAATGTTCAACAATGAGGTTCACATGGAACCACAAAAGATCCCAAAGCAAAAAAAGAACCCAAAGGATAGCCAAAGCAATCCTGACATAAGCAAGGAAGGGTGGTGGTACCATATGTTCAAACTATAAAATAAAGCTACAGTAGTTAAGACAGCATGGAACAGGAACAAAAACAGATACACAAAGTAGAACTGAGAAGCTAGTAATAAACCCACACCAATATGGACAGTTAATCTACAGCAGAGGAGTCAAGAGTATATAGCAGGAAAGTCTTTTCAATAAATGACATGGGAAAATTGAGAAACACATGAAAAATGAAACTAGACCATCATGTCAAACCTTATATAAAAATTAACTCAAAATGTATTAAAGACATGGCTATAAGACCCAAAGCTATAAAATACTCTGAAGTTCAAATAGGTAAAATATTCCATAACATTGGCTTAGGTGATGTCTTTGTGAACTGGTCTCCAATGGCAATAGAAGCAAAAGCAAATACCAAAAAATTGGACAATATTAAACTAAAAAGTTTCTGCTTTTAAGCTTCTGCAAGATAAATTATCAATAAAATACAAAGACACCCTACTGAATGGGAGAAAATATTTGCGCATAAGACATATGACAAAGGGCTCATACCACATCTTCTTAATACACCCATCTGTCCTTGTGCACTTAGGTTGTTTCCATAATTTGACTGTTGTGAATAGTGCTGCAATTAACACAGGAGTGTATAGATCCCTTAGGCCTTAAAAATTCTTCAACAAAACTGGAAACTGTACAATATAGAACCCACATAGAATTATATAAAATGCTCCTTAAGTTCTAAGTTGCAAAATATAATTAAATGGTCATAACCTAGCACTCCAGTAGATAGTCCTTTAAAAGTAATAGTTGATAGTTGATTAGAAAATTTACTTTTGTTTCTATCCCTTACAAAGCCAAAAATCAGGAAAAACAAAGGGAATGGAGTGAGGAAAGTTTTAACTCTAAGAATACATCACTTTTAAAATGTTTTTCAAAAAACTTTTGTAAGTTTGAAACATAAAATTATGTCTTGCTTGCATATAACATATATAGTATGCAGAATTTTAAAACTGAACATTCATGAATTTACCATCAGCTAAAAAATAGAACATTTTTTTTTCTGTGTTATTACTGAAGGTATCTTTAGAGAAAAGGAAATGGAAAAAAATTAAAAAAAAATGGAATTACTTCAGACCAATTCCTGCCCACATGAAGGTGACCTCAATTACCCATTACAGCTTAACCTCCAAAGTAATATGGCAGCCTTCTTAAATTACATGCCTGTGACAGAACCTTGGGAAAAGAACCAGCTACAGAAAATGGGCCCCTTGAAGCTGCAGAAAGCACTGAAGTGTTCAGTTCCACTATTTTCTAGCTCCTAAATAACTTGGTAAAAAATGTTTCAGGTGAAATACAACAGAAGCTGTCCCTTGATAATGAGCTGCTGAAAAAAGCAGGATGATGGCTGATTGACTTTAACATTCCCTCTACAGAATGTTGTTTTTATTGCTGCCCAACTGATGACATATTCTCTTTCCAATAAAATGAAGAACATGTCAGAATTTAATAAATGTTCCTCTTGCTCTACCTGTATACAATTCTAAACCAAATAAAACAAGCATATTCTAGTAGATGGTACAATTACTCTTTAGTGATGATAATCCCAAAGTGCACACAAATCAATTTTCAAAAGAAAAGTCTGTATTTTAGTTGACCATGTAGGGCTGAATCATTAAACCCCAAATTAAAACATGCCTCAAGCAACAAGAAGGATTCTTCCTTTCTAATGCTTGACTGCAATGTGGGATGTGTTAAAGATCTTTGACTATCCAGACTGTAAGTTTTCACTAAATAATTAATACTATCAAAGTGTGGTTTCTTTTCTCTCCAGTAATTCTTCTGAAGTCTCCACAGTGTACATATTTTGTACAACACAGGAGTTTAATAAATGTATTTTGTTTGAAATGTCACTCTTGGGAAGGTTTTCATACCCCTGAGTTATATCAACAAATCAGTTTAGTTAACATAACAATGGTCTATTCACAACTGTAGAAATGCTAAATGCAGAATTAAAACTTTGGCTATGGGGCATCCAAATTTCCTTAACTTACATAGGGCTATTCAGTTTGCTAGGTTTATTAGTATTGCCATTAATATTACTTTACTTATAGCTCAATAAATATTTATTGGGCAAGGGGCAAATGAACATATTGGCACAGAGGTTCATTTTTTTTGTTTTGTTTTTTTGAAAGTGAAAAATTATATTACCTCAGAGAGAATTAAAAGGAAAATTTTCAACTCAAATTCTAGAGGAGGATGTTCTCCTTTCACACCTGTCTGGTAAAGTGCTACAGGGCTAGTTTCCAAGAACTGTTTTCCTTATCCCACAAGGCAGCTGCTCTCCAGAGAATGGCGTCATATTCTCACAGCTGTCATCCTTTAACCTTATTTTAAAAATCAGTTCTATGGGGGAAAAAACACCTGCTTTTCCAGCAGGTGCATGGTGACAGCCTTTAGTAGGAGCTAGCAGGAGTGGCTACCCTAATATGGTCATTTCACATAGCTCAGACAAGACTGCAGATTGGTGCCTTTACCATTCGGGTGCGTTTAATCCAGAGTGTGCAATTCATAGCCAGTGCAGTGTAACAAACACAGCCTGTGACATCTCGTATCAGCCTAATTACCAGGTTGGAAATGCACCGATTTTGAGTTTCTGGTTAAGTCTAAGTCGTTTTTCTTTTAGCCACGTACTGTTTGACAGCAAGGATACATTCATTAGCAATAAGAATATCTTCTACTTTTTCCTTCATTTTCAGCTTTTTGAAAATTCTTTGAATGAAAATGCTAGCAAAACTCGATTTTCATTTCAATACACTGTCACTTTGATTTATTTCTCCAAGAAGCCAGTGAATGGGAACATAGAGCAAGCAATAAAAATGGCATCCCATTTTTTATTTTCCTTTTTCTTTTTTAAAGGGCACTCTCACTTGCCTTCAAGGAAGCTTCTTCTCCAATAAACCCAAGTATTGATCTACTTGGGCAGATCTGAAATTAACAAAGTCACCGGGGCAAGAGGATTTTACATATTTAGTACTGAAATTTTCTATTCAGAATGTCTTCCCATCCTTCTCTTTCTCTCTCTCTCTCTCTCTCTCTATATATATATATATGTATATATACACACACATATATACATTATATATGTGCATACACACATATAGTATGTAAGCTGTATATACTATATATTATGTAATATATGCATATTACACACTAAAACATTCATATAATTTATATTCCACTACAGATTTTGAATAAACTAAGGAAATTGAAACAGTAATCAAAAGTCTCCCCACCAAAAAATATTCAGGCCCAGATCGTTTCATTAGCGAGTTTTACCAAGCCTTCAAAGGCAAAACTAATACCCACACTTCTCACAATCTTCCAAAAAATAGTCTATCAGGCCAACATCTGATACCAAAACATGACACATAAAACAGACCAATTTCCCTGATGAACCCTGATGCAAAGTTCCACAACAAAACCTTAGCCAACCAAATTCAACACTACATTAAAAGAATCATTCATCACAACCAAGTGGAATTTATCCCGAGAACACAGGAATGGTTTAACAGCTGAAAAATCAATATAACACACCACATCAATAAAAGGAAAGATAAAAATCATATGACAATATCAAAATATGCTGAGAAAGCATCTGATAAGATTTAACATCCATTTATGATAAAGGTTCTCAAAAAACTGGGGATAGATGGAAACGACCTCAATAAAGTGACGGTCATATATGACAAGCCATAGCCAACACCATACTCAGTGGTGAAAAAGTTTTACCTCTAAGATCAGGCACATGACAAGGATGTTTACTGTCTCCATTGCTATTCAACATAATATTAGAAGTCCTAGCTACAACAATAAATTGAGTACATTACTTTTAATAACACCACCACATTTGGAATTAAGAATAAACATCTTAGGACAAGATTTTTTTCCTTTTTTGGGCTTTACCATACCATAACCGTCTTAAGTGGTTATCTTTCAAAATTATATCAAAAAACTGAATGACTATAAAGCGCATACTTCGTTAATAGTGTTTATCCTAATCCCTGGTCTTCTAGTATCCCTTCTTTCATTAATATCATATTCCACATATAAGACATCTAGAATGAATATATAACCAGAAGTGGACAGGCTATTTTTGTTAAAAAAACAGGGAAAATATAAATGAACTTGTTATTTTTGTTTAAAATGAATAGATATTTGAAGCTACCAAGCATTCCCACTGTTAACTGACCTAAGAGGAGTTAGAAATAAATTGTTCATTAGAGGACATGGTATTTTATGGCTAAAAACTTGCTATAAACATATCATAGCACAAAATACTAGATGTCAGGAATAGTCACAGTGAGGTATGTAGAATAGACCTGTCAAGCAGAGCTCTCATGCAGAAATCAACAAGTGAAAACTTCTCAAAAGGACATTGTACACCTTTGACCTTTCTTTCTCGCAGCTCACTAACCTGATTAGGGGGTTCTGCTGCCATGAATTTGAGCTATATTGGAGTAATCAGCCTGACCTATGTTAACCCACCATTTCTCTGCACTTGGTATACTTTTGTAGATGTTTGGAATGACCTTTACCAGAGACAGACTGAGAGGATGGGGAAATGCGAACTCTGAAGCTCTAGTGTCTGAGAATAATATTCCAGGAACAGCTTTATTTCTCAGGCTCTCCTGTGACAATTCTCAGAGCACAAGCACATTAACCATACTGTGCTATGGAGCGACTGTTCCTGCACTTTGCTAATTGAAATACTTAAAACTCCAAAATTCAAAGAGTTTCGTCAGTTGACAGTTCAACCAGGTGTCTGTAAATCTGGAAACTGAGATGATTTATGCATGTTGGCATTTACATATTAAAAATGCTCTTCATGACATTTTATATATTTATGTTTTCCAGACTTTATGGATCTTCTGTGTTCTGGTAAAATTTTGTTGGATTTTCTAGTAACTTAAGGAGTAGAAAGTTCTTAAAAAAAAATTAACATTTTTGGTACAATTCTATTTTAATGAGTTTCCATAGTATTTATTGAACCCTAACTTTGAACTATCTTTTCTGAGGGCAATTTGGCAATATATATAAAAAGACAGGGTTTTTCTCTTATAAATTAATAATTCTCTCTTTAGAAATTTATCATAAAGAGATAATCAAGAATGTGAAAAAAGATTTAGCTATATAAATGTTCATCAAAGTTCTGTTCATAAGAGAGAATGATTTGAAATATCATAGATTATAGTTAGCTGTGAGACACAGAAAAGCATCAAAATCCGGAGATAGTCTATTTCTAGTTTGTTCCTATGATCTCTTTGAAGAACCAGGTTCTTTCTCTCCTCCTTTGCCTTTCTCATTTGACAGTAAATGTCTCAGGTCAGCATTTTCTCAGTCTTCTCTCTCTTGGTTATAAAACTATGGTTATAGATCCAAACAACATACACAGAGAAAGAATTAAGTGATAAATGAATCTCCCCATCATCAAGAGTGGGGACGCTACCCAGAATTCTCCCTAACCCAGCAGCTTACCTTAACCTCTCATCTGTCACAAGTAGGTCATGTGGAAAATTCTGGTTACCACGAGGCTGGCAACATGGATACCTGAAAAATAAAGACAGAATTTCCATGATGAATTTGAAACACTCTTGAATCATTTCCTAGGGGTAACACGCATTGGAAACCCAAACAAAATTAGGGTTTAAATATCAGGAAAGGAGAAAATGATCTTTGGGTACATACTAACACTATCTATCACTCACATTTCTAATAACTATAGCCAGACATAAAATCTTTGGAAAATTATGCTATAAAATATATTTAATACTTTGGAAAGTAATTTTACATTAAATTATAAATATTATAAATGTTTGTGTTATGGAATATTAAGAAAAATTTTTCTTGGCCTACTATCATGAAAGGAACACAGAAAGGGTTTTCACTGCCCCACCCCTGTCTCTTTGATAAGATCTTTACTCAAAATTAGCTGTCCATAAATGTTTTATAGAATAGAGAAGCTTTATAGAATTCTTTATAGAATAGAGAAGCTTATGCAGCAGGCCTCTTTTCTTCTTGGGTGGATTTCATTTCTACAGGCTTCTTTTCAGCTGCTGGTTTCTTGGTAGTTAGTTTTCTTTCCCACCAAAGGCTTCTTTTGCTTCTTCACACCAGTAGTCTACTTTCCTTCCATTCCCACCACAGGCTTCATTCCTGGACTCCCCATCTCATATGACTTGGCTTCTAACTTGGCTATTGTCTTATCTTTCTGGAGTTAGTGATTCTTGGCCTGAAAAGAACGGTGTTCTGGCACATTGCCTTAGCAGAAGCTTTAGTGTCAATATGAATCGCAGATTCTTCTGTGATCTTCAGGACACTGATGAATCTTCTGGCATGATCCTAGGAGGGCTTTTTAGATTTCTGAGCTTTCCAAAATTCTGGTAAGGTCTGTGATAGGAAAGATGCCTCTTGAACGAGGCAGCTTTAAGCCAAGTGCCAAACAGATCATTGAACATGCAGACAATACTTTAAATCCATATGCAAAAAATGTCCCACGTGCCCATCAAGAGCAAGTTCCAGGAGGCTCAGTTTGCTTACATTAAGCAAAGCAATTACAGGGATGTTTCCAAAGGCCTCGATGATACCATTGTCTTCATTATAGATGAGACGGAGTTCCCTGGACTGGATACAATGATGGTTTCTCAGAAGCACAGACCTTTCTGATATCATTCCAGGTCTTAAATTTCTTAAGAGGAAAAACATCTTCCTTGATCCTTTTGTAGCCTTCACCTTTATCTTCGACAACTAATGGAAGTCTGGGCACTTCCTCGATATGATGAATTTAGGCATGACCAGAGCTGCTGAGGTCAAAGCAGCCAGGACAGAGCTCATGGCACATTGCTTCTGTGTTGTGTTCAGTCTGTGATAATGGCCCCAGTTTCTACTGGTGCAAACATTTAACATCTCCTCCTCCCAAGACACATATTTTCAAAAGCAGGTGGCCAGAATGTTGAGCTCTACCACTGCAAACAGTGGGACTTGAAGCCACAGAGATGCTAGAACCTTAAAATGCAGTACTAGTTTGATGTCCTGCTAGCTCATTGAAAGCATAAGGCTGTTGTTTTTGACAAGATGCTATGAACAAATTTCACTAATATCTCATGAAATGGAACCCTTGAACAGAACAAAGTGATATTTTGTCAGATGATTACAACTTTATGGAACACACGGGCGTTAGGGCACGAACATATACCATGTGGGGAGAGAAGACCACTGTGCTCCTCTCTGACTGGAAAGACTTTGCACTAAAGTATTTCAGCAATCATTACTGGATAGAGGGACTTGTTAGGAATCAGAATGAGATATGGTATCAATAGACAGTATTTGACCAAGTAATCAAGTAATACTAGACCTCTGCCCCATATTATAGCAGTCTTTTATAAATGTCTTCCATGTTACAAATGTGTCAATTGTTAGTTTACCTGAAAAAATGCCAATAGGCTGGTGTAACTTGACAGAGCTCTAAAACCAATGCCCACTGAATCCTCACTGCTCTCCACTTCAAAGCCCAAACTACATACGAGGGCCTTCTGGGTGTGATGACAGAAGAGAGAGGGTGGTCGTTTGGGGCTCACAGAAATCCTAGGTTCGGTTACTATTGCTGCAACTTGCTTGGAGAAGTGGGGAGAAAGAAAACCATATCCAGGGCTTAAAAGTTTTTAAAAGTGAATTTGACAACTAGAAAATATGACCTCGTTGCATTCTAGAACGTAGCCTGTATATTTGGTCAAGAAAGTGAAAAGGGAGGAAGGAAGGAGAGAAAAAAATTTTCCTTTTCCTTGGTCCATGGGAATGATTTATATTTCATTTGAATCTTCTAATTTTTCTACAATGAACATATTTTAATTATATAATAAGGAGAAACATTATAATAGCATTAAAATTTTGGCAGAAGTTGCATATTTATGAGATGCTATCTTCTGAAAGAATGCATTTTCCAGTCTTTGTATTTCCTTAGCCATAATTTTACGGCAGTAAATAACAGGAAATAGTAGTTACAGAGATAGTGATAGATTTTGTAATTGATATTTGTAACAACAAAAGGAAATAAATGAAATTTTTATAACTGAAAGGAATAGAATGAGGAAAAGCAATACAAACAAAGGAAATGAAACATGACAGAAAAATAACACCTTATATTTGACATGAAGTTAAGAAACTTAATTTTTTCACTTAATTTTTTTTCACTTAATTTTTCACTTAATTTTTTTCACTTAATTTTTCACTTAATTTTTTCACCATCAAAAAGCACTTCCACAACCCTAATGTAGAGTTATTTAACTTGCTATCAGTGAGTATGCACTCATATTTACATCACTATAACTTATATTTCCACTATTTATTATAGCCATTTCTTAGGTTGTCCCAAAGTTTTTGCTTTGAGAGACAGCCTCCTCTCCATCTTTGACTCCAAACTTACAAATTTTTTTTTCTAATATGTTTGGTGTAATGGATGCAGATGGATATTTTTCTAACAGTTTTAATTTCCTTATAACATCAAAATTTCCATCTTTGTCCCTAATATAGTACATAAATCCTCATATTATCAATGTCCGGTGCAATCTTCTTGATTTTCTTCTTGTATGAAGAACTCACTAATGTGTCTTACAAGTTTTGTCTGCCTTCTTATTGTCAACCTTTTGGTGATATCATCAATATTTTAGATATTATATTGTGAGATCATGGATACTATTTTTATATTTATTTATTAATAGGCAATTCTTACATTAATCTGTAGCATTAGGGTCAATTGAGCATATATATTCAAGTCCTCAAACATGGATACCAAAGGAGGGTGGGAGGAACAGAGTGCCAAGGAATCCTGTCTCCTCTCATCTCCTTCTGCTTCAGTGATGCTGAATGGGGGCACTCGGATTCCTCTCCTGGGTGACTGTGGTAAGTGTATGCACTGATTTTCCATCCTTGCTGGCCTAAATAAGGCTGTGAGCCAATCTTCCCAGCAGGGTAGTGTTAGTGGAATTCAACAGCAACTGAATTTCACTCCCACCCAGCAGTAAACAGAGTGTTGTGGGCCTAGGCATCATCAGGCTTCACTTCCCCACTCTCTGGGGGGCTCAATAGGGTGATTAACATTCTTCCCCAATGCAACTAGCAACTGAACTCTCCAGGGTTCACACTCACCACCAGAAGTGCCAACTATTGATTAGTTTTTTCTGATGCCTACTGGAAAAGTGGAAGCTCTGATCCTGAATGCTCAGATAATAATGGGGAGATGGAAAAAAAAAAAGGGCAACGGAGTCCTCAGGGAACTACTGCATCACACAGAGAGAACAAATCTCCAAATCCAGCTACAAAGACATGAAAGATCTTTACTTCCTATCAGATTTAGTTCGAAATTGACATGATAAAGACATTCAAAGAAAACAGAAATACCGATCAAAGTTACACAAGAAAACTCAGAAAAACAAATGAATGTCCTGAGAAATACAATGTATTAACAGAACATAGAAATTGAAGCTTTTAATAAAATAATAATGAACTAGATCAATAGAGGAGATAAAATTCTCTGAAGAAGCTATGGATGTAGAATATATCATATGGTAGAACGAATCAGTGACCTTGAAGATGATATGGCATATAGAGTCAATGTGCAAGAAGAAAGAAAAATACAAGTGGAGAGAAGGAGAGGGGTGTGGAGGTGAGGAAGAGGAGGTATGGCAAGAGGAGGTGGAAGGAGAAAGAGGGAGGAAGAGGAGGAGGAGGAACACTTCAAGAATTATCTGAATACATGAGGAAAGACAAAACAAGACCTGAAACCATAAAATATTTAGAAGAAAATATAGGCAAAACACTCCATTCTTGCCATTTGCAACAACATAGATGGAAACGAGGGGATTATTCTAAGCAAAATAAGTCAGAAGGAAAAAGACAGACAAATACCAGGTGATGTCTCATCTATGTGGAATACAGAGAAACAAAACAAAGCATTTGATAAAGTCAAACCAAGAACAAATCCTAGAAATCTGACTGTAGAACTGAGGAAACAATAAGGAGGGAAAAGGTGAGAACAATGTGGGGAGTAAGCACTACGGGGGCTTTGCTGGTGGGTATGGTGTAGTAACAACACCTGAACTGGGAGGTCCTATATCTCTAAAATACAATGTTGTAAACCAATGCATAATAATAATTTTTAAAAAGATGATGAATATGGTGTCAAAGTTTGGGACAGGAAAATTGATTGGACTTGGAAGGTGGGTTGGGGTTGACTCAACAAGTGTGAAGGACTGTCACCTCAATACCTGTGTCCTCCAGACCTCCATCAAATAGACTCTGTTTTCTTTTTCATTTGGGCATGGAAGTGCCATATATTTATTGTTCATAGTCTGTCAGAATCCTCTATTATACTGAATAACAAGAAAACAACAAAAGCTGTTTCCTTAGGCTTACAGTTTCTTGATTGGGGGAAAAGTTTCCAAGATCTAAAATCTACTACACACTTTTTTGGAATAATAAAGGTTTACTGGAAATTCCATTTTCTTAATAAAGTAATTATTTAGCTGCAATGTTGTAAACTCATTCCTTGAGATGACATCAAGGCCTTTTAGTTCTGAAATTCTTAAGCAATCTATTATTATCTGTTATCAGTCCTCATATATATCTGTTGTGATAACCAGCATTTCAACTTCTCCCCTGAATACAATTCAGCCAGATTTTATTAGAACTTTTAAATATCAATGTAAAGATTCACTGTCAGACTGTCACTTGAGACAAAATAGCACACTGAAGTTCATGAGCAATAGTTCAAGGATGGATCTAATTTCTTGACATCACTTTAAATTTTTCTAGTTTTATGCATGTCCCTCTAGTCCAAATTAAAAACTGAATCTTAAATATTTGCAATTACTATCAAATTGTGGTACATGGAACACAGTTTCACCCTCTAAATGTGCTAGTCGTAAATTTTACCTTCTGAATGTGCTACTAGCAAGTGGAAGGAGAGTGTGGGTGGTCCCTGAAGGTTTTTTGTTTGTTATGCTTTGTATTTGCTGTTCTTACATTGAACTGGAGCTCATTAAGGCAATAATACTGCATTAGATGAGATGAAATTCAACTTTCCATCATATTCCCATTAGAAGTGACAGTTTTAGTCAATTCTTTACTCTTATGAAGCCTGTAGCTTTTATAAGGATGAGCTTAATTTTAACTATTATAACACTGTTAGCATTTTCACACTGCTAATGATTGTAATGGTAACTGCTATAACCTCTTATAATTTTTATATTATAGTTAACGTGCTGAACCACAAGTATCTGATAGATCACAAGTAATAAAAATTTAGATCATAGGTGTAATTGTTATTATTTTGCTTTTGGGAAAAATCAATTTGTAATATATAAAATTTATTTGAATATGAACTTGCAATGGTAACATACTCTGCTATGAACTTGAAATGCTTTATATAAAGTATGTTTACAAATATTTTAAATTATAGGACACTCTTAAAGCAGTATTTTGTTTTAATATGGGAAAGTAAACATCTTGGAAGGAGCTAAACTGATGCAGATTTCATGAAAGATTTTAATCTGGCCCATTGCCTAAGCCTTTGCTTCAGAAAATGCTGGAAGAAGACAAAGAAACCAGACTTCACTAAATCTTAAAACTTACATTCCCTCCACCTGCTAGGAGCTTCAATTTTTCCCTCTGGTAACTTGGCTTTCAGCATGAATAAAGGCAGAGTTTTTCTTGTCAGTAGAAGAGGAACATTGTTTACAAAGAATTTCTTTTACTTTCATATATAAATTACCAGTATAAAATTTCTTTTCTATGCAGCAAATCTAGATACTATTAAATTGTATCTGAACTACTGATGTTACAGTCAATTGATAATTCTTTAAATGAATGCAAAAAGCTAGATTTTTTCAATTTGCAATACATTTACCTATATAATAATAGTGACAACAGCATGAGCAAAACACAGTAGAAATGAAATAAGCTATATTTACAATTACTTCAAAGTGATAAGTACAATTAAAATGATGGCATAAAAAAACCTAATTTACTCCAGCAGCTTTCTTAAATTTTGTGGAATAAAACTCAGTTCTCTTGTAAAGGGTAGACCCGCCTGATGGGAGATGCTTTTAATTAGATCTAGCCACAAAGTGGATCACTATGAGAAAATGCATAAAAGCTTCCTTAGAACCCATCTTCCACCACTGTTCTGTGAACAGGCCTAGGAAATAATCCAAACTTTTTCCTTTGAGACAAAAACAAGATATATCCTGTTTATGAAAATATTGCATGGTCTTAACATGATTTTCAATTCAATTAACAAACACTCACTGAGTGCCTTTCTATGTTAGGCATAATTCCAAAACTTGGCCTGAATATAAAAAAGGCACAATTCTTGAGCTTAAAGAATCTAGTCGACTATGATAGCAGAAAAGTCTTTTAGCACTGAACATAAAACAAAGTGACGGTCTATTTCACGAAAGCAAAAATTCGTATTTATGATTTCCCGACTGACTTCATCAGCTGCCACTCACTCATCTTTTTCTTTGTCATATTGTTTTTATGTTAATGGAAGGATTTAGGAGACCATGCTAGAGAAATACTACATAGTCATAGTATAAAAACTAGCAATATGTCCTTTGCCAGTAATAAATCTAGGTAATTTTAGTTCCTGATGGTCAATTATACAAAAGGAAACTAATAGACAACATGAAGCACAGATGTGAACAATACAAAGTAACTTAGAGGTAGAAATGGAGCAGATTAGCAGCTTTCAGATGGGACTGTTAGCAAGATGGTTTTGGTCTCTCATCATTTGCTTTAGAACTAGGAAGTAAAAGGTTATTTGAAGTACTGGAAGCATAAATCCCTTATGTAGATGTTTTTCCTTTTCAACTTCTAACTGAACGAAAGCAAAACTAAGCCAATTGAAAGATCTTTTAAGAACCTGAACTCCCCGTTATCTCTGATTTTGTCATGCTTGACCTTCCCTAGATTTCGTTCATCCAAATTCTTGATTCAGATGGTTTTTCTGGACCCTTTTGCTAAAGTTTGATAGGACATTTTTTTTCATTTTTTTAATGAACTGACTTATTGGGAGTCATATTAAATTGAACATAGAAGGAATGAAATTCTATATATAAGATTCTAGATTTCTGAATGGGTACTAAGGAGAATGTCATTTGAAAGAATTAACTACAAGTAGAATTTTTTACAGTAAATCTACCTTGTAGATCAAGTGTGAAGATGCTTTTTGATGTTTTTTGTTGCAGCTATGATTGAAGGAGACATTTATTCCCTCTGAAGATTCAGGGTTGTTGCTTAAGTTAGGAATTTTAAGTGTATGAACATTCTGTCAGAACAATCATGCCATTGTCCATGTTAAACAGATGATCAACTGCAAATCCAACCTATTTGGAAGCCGAGTTTTTCTTGATGCAATTAGACAAGATGAGGTGACAATGGAACACCGTGAACCCTAAGTTCGATGACTGGTGTCCTTAATGAAAGCCTGAGAGGACAGAGAAGCTTGCTCAAAGAATAACGCCTTGTGGAGGCCAAGGCTGAGACTGGAGGGAGGCTAAGGATGGCTGGTAACAGCTGGGCACTGGGAGAGAAACTGGGGACACTTCTCCCTCAAAGCCTCCTGAGGGCACCAATCCTACAAACACCTTAATTTTGGACTTTGAGCTTCCAAAACTGTGAGACAATGCATTTGTTTGTAGTAAGTTTGTTACAGCAGCCCTAGGAAACTGATACAGTTCCCAATTATCTGTGTAACCCAGATCCCTCAGGCCTCATTAACATCTGGGTAGGTAAAGAAGGAATTATACTCAGTGAAACAAGTCAGAAGGCAAGAGGAAAATATAGGATGGCTTCACTTTTAGGAGGAATGTGAAAGAGCAACAACTACTACAACAACAACAACAAAAGAAGAATAAGCTCAAGGAAATGGGCAATTACAACCAAAAACAAACAAACAAACAAACAAACTCAACAAGACCAAAAAGTCAAAGATAAACCAAAAGAACTATGGGGCGGGTGGTGGGGGGTGAGGGGGAGGAAGGAGAGGGCAAAGACGGGGATGAGGACAGAAGGAGCTGAGGTGATGGCACACAGGTGAAATGGTGGTGAGACTCCCTGGGGAATACAAGTGATGTTGGATATAATTAAATAAATCTAATAATAAAAAATGAATTACCCATGTGGTAATAATTCAGATTTAAATGGACTTTCTCCCACATCTTTTGTAACATACCCAGGCCCTTTGAAAATAATCCCCCTCCTCAAATTAAAACCCTGTGTTATTGGGTATCTCTAGAAAGAGTGTCAGGTATGCACAGCTAATTATGCTCCTGGTAGCTCCTTCCATAGCTTCTGGGGACACCATACTCTGTAGGTACTGTCACTGAAAAAGAGGAAAACACAGGATGCCAAATCTTCAGGGTCTGTGACACAGGAGGGAGGTAAGCCTCTCAAACCCTGATGTCAGCACTGAGATAAACAGGTCCCAAATTGTCAGTTAAGGAAAACACCTTTCCCCCACTTCTCTGTCAGAAATAACTTTTAGTTCATGTTTGTATCATTCAACAGATGAACAGTCCGATTCTTCTGAATAATTAAACTACTTTAAAATGTTTTAATTTTTCGGGGCCTCCCTCGTGGCACAGTGGGTTAAGCAATGCACTATGAAGCAAACCACAGTCACTACAGCACAAGTTCGATCCCTGCCACCAGCCAGGGAGGGGACCCACATGGCATAACGGACCTCTCCTGCCTGGCCCACTGCTCCCCTCAGCAGTGTGTTTCAGTCAGCCTGCCTGTTCTGCTCCCCACTCTGTGTCTGGTGAATCCTCTCACTGCCCTGGACTCTGGCCTGTACCCCAGCTCTGGAATGCATAAATAAATAAATCTTTAAAAAAAAGTTTTAATTTTCCTCTCCCAAGAAAATAGGAAAAGAGCTATGAAGAAAATGGGGGTAAATTCAAGTACTATGCATCAGCCAAACCTATCATTGCCCTTTCCATCATTTAATTTACTGAACCTGGCTCAACTCATCCTCCTCCTCTTGGGATGAGTTCCCTGAGGTTTTTGATGTGCTAACAAATGGTCCTTGGTGAGTCCAACTGCCAATTCAGGTATGTCCAAATTCTAACAACCTATTAATGAAATAAAAGTTCCACTGCATTCCTGGGTGATTACACAGCAAAGTTACCTTTTCCTTTCCCTCCAAAGAAAGTATTTTTTAGAATCCTCTGTTACTGCTCATGTTTTCTCCGCACATGAGATTCTATAGAGGCTCTGAGACAATATTGTGACGGTTTCTTTGTACCCACACACACATAAAAAATAAAGCTGAATAAAATACCCAGAGGAAAGGCCAAACTATACAACTTTGTGGCCCTTAGATGCTGGAATATTTCATGAGTATGAACTAAGTGTAGCTGAGAATCAGGTCACTTTTGAATGAGAAAGATAAACTTCATCCAAAATATCACCTCCTCATACACATATAGCTGGGTCCCCCACCCCTTTTTATGTAGCATGAAAGAGAGTAACAGGAGACTTCAACTGCTCTTTAATTAAATATGTAGGCAGATCTGTCTGGTCAATTGTACTAGACTGTCAACTAGCAAGTGGTCATTAAAAGAGTTAAAGTCAAGGGACTTTAACTTTTAATTTCTTTAACTTTTTAATTCATTCTAAATTTGTGTTCTGTGCTACTTTTGGGATACCAAGATGGATGTGATGGATGAGGGATAGTAAATGAAGTTGCCATGCACATGTTTCCCAAGAGTTTTATGTAATGACGTGACATTTAAAGACTTAAGCATGGAGCAGAACTTCAACTACTTAAGGGATTTATTTTCATATAAAAGTTTGAAACTCTGATCAAATTTCAAATAAAAATGACTAGAGTTACAAACTAAATTTTTTTCTTGATGAACTTAGTCCTGATAGTATTATGATAAATGTTTTAATTTGCATATTAATGCTGACTCTGCCTTTAGTAAAATTAATATAAAGATCAGAGAAATTTTTCAGTCAACAGGATTACATTTAGAGCCTGTTACTATTAAGCAGCTACAATGTCCCCTTTCACCTGTCATAATGAACATAACACTCCAATGAGATAGATATTTGTGCTGAATGATAATGAAATGTCTTCAATTTTAGGTTCTTTGCAGGGCAAAATGTCACTTGTATAATGGAAAAACTCTTCAGTGCAGAAGGCCAATTTGCTTATTAAAAGGTCACAACATATAGTATAATTTATTTAAAATATCCTTTGTTTTAATAGGCATTGGTCAAAAGTGGGAACTGAGCAGGAAAGGGAAATTTCATGTACAAGGAAACTGGATCAAAACCTGATGCAAAATGTTATTTTAGGAGAGAGGGAAGGCCAGAGAGAGCGTAGTTAAAATGCCCTAGTATCATGTTATCTGACACTTCAAGTTCATGATGTAGCTATTCAAATTAACATTATAGTATTTTTATCCCAAGATGAAAATTGGATTCCTAAAGAATTTTTGTAGGAGACCTAAACTTCATGATTAAGAAACTTAAAACTTATTTTATAAGACTAAATCAGCCAAAGTTATTGTGGGGGTTTTAAAATAAATCCCAAGTTCATTGAAAGCTGGAATCTCTGACCTCCCCCCATTGAATTTGGGAGAATTTGGGAATACAATGGAAAAAAAAAATACTTGTAAGTTGAGGTCATAAAAGGAAGAAAGGAAGAGAAGCTATTGTTTTGCACTATCATAAGCACTCCAAATTTGCCATGCTGTGAGGAACTTCAAACTAATTTATGCAAGAGACACATGGATAAGCCCCAATACTGTGTGAGAGAGAGAACAGGCTTCCAGCTGCAGAGGCCCATTCTCTTCCAGCCCCAGCCACCATCTAAGTACTGCTTCATGAAATACACCAAGGCAGGACTGTGCTGCTGTGCCCTTTTAGAGTGCTTAGCCCCAGAAATATGTTGCCCATAGCAAAGTGCTCTGTTATGACATTAAGTTTGACTTAACTTTTCATGAAGGAACAGATTACCAGAACAAAATTTGCTCTCTGGGAGTAGAGTGTATCTGTAACACACATCTACAACAGCTGCTGTTGGTTTGTGCCCAAGTAAAGGATAGAAGCTGAGCTGACTTGAAGACACTGTTCATAGAAGCTAGATGGGCCTCAAGGAGATTGCTTACTAGGCTTGAAGAAACTTAAAAAAAAGTTATTTGAAGACAGAGAGGAGTGGCATTTCGTGTAGGATACAAGAAATGTTTTGTGACTATTGAAGCTAGATCCTGAAAGGCTTCTGCTGGCTCAGCCATACTTTCACAGGAGCCTTCAGCTACGATATGAGCAGCCCAACAGCCCTGAGGTCACCAGAGCTTTGAGGAAATCCAAGTTAGCACCTATGACCAAACAAAATGAAGATGCTCTGGAACTACACGATGAGCAAGAGAGCACCTTGGAAGATCCTCGACTTCTCCCCTGTTCCAGCTCCATCATTGTCTACCTCATGAAAAACCTTCAACTTGGACTGCTCAGTCTAGTCCCACCGCAAATCAAATGCCATGAAATATAACTGCACAGGTATTGATGTCCAAATCACGAGTCTTGGTTGATGACACATGGAAATACCATACTGGTCATACTTAGATCAAATAATGTTCTTTTATTTGTCCACTAAACATGTAGAATGGCCTATTTAATAAAAGATTATCAATTACATTATACACATCTTAAGTTAGAAAAGCTAATTATTATTATCTTAATTTCCTTTCATTTATTATATATTGTTCACTAAACTTCTGCAAGATTTCCCTTCTACTGTATTTTAATGTCAGGCTGTTAAGCACTTTTGACCATTTGTAGAAATAAGCACAAGTAGGCATATTTTTATGCATACTATTTTCTGAACAAATAGTGCATTTCTTTCTGACTTTCTCATTTGGAGATGTTAATGTCTGACTCAAGTTCATTTCTCAGAGATAGAACTTAGAGGTTTTTAATGGAAGACACAGTAAAATATTTACAAGTACTATCCCAATAGAAGTGTCCTGAATTTCAGGTATATTAGAGCTGGATTCCTGGAAAGTGAGACTAGTCTTACAGAAGTACATGTGCTTGTTCTGATTTTTTTTCTTTGCATAAGCTAGACACTTGCAAAACATAAACTCAAGGTTATAAAGAGATTGAGAAATAATAAATTTCAAAAGTTTATCTTTAAATTGTGAAAAATAAGATCTCCAAACTGAAATCTCTTCAACAGCCCCTATCTACCCACTCACTTTCCCAGAGCCAACTGGGAAACAAGTCTCAGCAGGATATGTCAGCCCTGCGGGGATGAGAGGATATGTGGTCTGGAGGGGTTAGGGTGACCATGAGCTTCACAGGGAAGTGGCATGGATGCATCTCTAGTCATTTTGCTTCCTAAATCGTGTCTGCCCCATTTTGCAATTGTGTGACAACAGGTGATGCCAGCTCACCTCCATAGGGAAACATGGAAAGCGGCAAGAGAAAAACATTCCCAGTGGCAGAATTTTAGCCCCTGTTAAAATGTGAAAAAAGCACTGCACTGAGTGTAAGAAGAGTGTCAGCAGCAGCAGTGAGAAGAATAACACAGGTGGGAGTGCGGTTCACAGAACACCCATGCGATGCCTGTGAGGTCAGTTTGAAGCTGTGGGAAGACAGGTTTCTGAAGCTCATAGTCATCTGCTACTACACAGAAAGAGTATCTGGTGTGGGATGAAAGTGTAGGGCTGAGAGGGAGGAGAGATGGGGTAGAGGGACAAGGTTTGCTCAAGAGGAGAGATTACTTATAACCATAACCCCTTGACTTCCTTGCTGGTTTTAGAAATTATTATACTAACACATAAAGAAAGTAAGTGTTTTTCCTTCTTCCTTTCTCCACAGAACTAGAATGTCCATGGGGGAATAAGGAGAGAAAAACAGAGATACTGGGAAACTATCCATCCACATAATGGGCTCCTTAACATTAAAATTCATTATATCAACTGGACTGGAGGCCAGTGAGGGGACTTGCCTTCTTGTTTGATGGACAGTTCTTTTAAATTTTATTTTCTGTATTTCCCCCCTACTATTATTCTACTGTATTTTGGGTGAATAAAGCAGTTTATGTCCAGGCAGCTCAAACTATTATACAAGTCATCTAATTTATTGTCAATCTCTAGAATTTCATATCCATGTGAACATTTTCTCTTCGGGTCCTATAAATTCAAAGATGTGCATTTAGTACACTTACTCCAGGGGCTTTTCTATGATGTGAACTGTCAGGACTTATTTTTAGATGGAAGGAAGGCAGCATTTCTATAAATAGGGATGCCACAGAGTTGGGTCCTCTGAGTTGCTGAAAGCAGGCTTTGGGGTAGAAGTCACGAGCGGGAGCTCAATAATGCCTGAGTGAAAGCCACGCGGAGGCACCAGGAGGTACATTCCCTTCTGGGAATTGGTAAACGAGGCAGATGGCTCTGCTATTAAAGACATATTTTGCCCTACTTTTTTCTATAGTGATGGTAGAAGAAAGTGAGTCTATCACTTTTAGGCCAGCTTCTAAAGCAGACACATACCATAATTAGATTTCAGTTAGCCAGAAGGAATCTAGATGTGCTGGGAGAGTTTTGGAGCTTGGAGAGAATTCAGTCTTTAATTCACACCAGCCTTTTTTTTTAAAAAAACAAAAACAAAAACAAAAACCGAAGGGACAAAAGTAGAAAGTGTGCACCTAAAAGTTACTGCAGGGAACCTGAGTTGTCAGAGGATGAGGTGAACAGGGGCAGGTGAACGTGGAAAGGTGGGCAGTCAACGATAAAGGGGAAAATTCTTTTTATTCTTAAAGAAAAGTTAATAAAGAGGTTTTGGCTAGGAAGTTCCAGTCTAACCCTTGAAAACAGAAAATATAATAATTCTGAAAGTCCGCTGACAAATATATCTGTCCAGTCATGGACATCTTTACACATCACCCTGCGAAATGTACAAATATCCCACCTCAATCCATCAGGTCTCATCTCTTAGCTAAGCAGGCTCAATAGTATTTTTTTAAAGATTTATTTAATTAGGAATACAAGAACTGGGGTACCCACCAGAGGTGTGTGTGGGGAGGGTGAGAGGAGCCACCAGAGACAGAGTGGGGAGCAGAACAGGCAGATCGACTGAAATACACTGCTGAGGGGACAGCGGGCGAGGCAGGAGAGGTCTGCTGTACCATGTGGGTCCCCTCCCTGACTGGATATCAAACCAGTGCTGCAGTGGCTGTGAATGCTTCATAGTGTGGTGCTTAACCCCTTGCGCAACCAGGGAGGAGGCTCCATAATATTTTTCTTAATGTGGTTTTGAATTTCTTAATTTCCTAAACTTTTATTCATTTTTTTTCCCTGCAGAACTGTTAATTTCTTCCCCCTGGTTTTTTCTTACAATGTTTTCTTTCTTTCCTGAGTTATTCTCCATAGAATTTTCACCACTAATTCACCCATGCTTCATTGGGCCTCAATGTGAGCATAGCCCCCTCTGTTGCAGGCCAGATCCAGGACTTGCTCTCCTCGGGGCACTCAACCAGGGAGAGCCGGAGCCATCACCCCATCCCTACTATCTACAAAATCTGGTTATCCAATTAGGTCACAAGCCCCAGTTGTTAAAGATACTCCTTTCTGTGGTGTTGGTCACAGTTCATGGTTCAGAAGGGCAGTGGAGATTACTGCCCAGCCCAGCCCTGCCCTGTGCAGACAAGTGAACTGTAGAGAGGCATCATCAAACCAGAATGCCCCACAATCGACCCAGAACTCCCCACTAGAAGAGATAACCTGGATGCTGATTGTTGAACTGAAATCTGTAAAACATCTGCTGAGATTATCAGGTAAGTGGGTAGACCACAGTCTGCTCATTTCTTTTGCCTCGGTATTACTGAAGGATTACTGCTTATTAGGAAATTTATTTTGCTTCTTTACTTCCAGCTTCAACTCAAAGCCCTCAGATTTCTCAAATGGGGGAAATTGAAATAAACTTTTAAAATATTATTTCTGGACTCCATTTTTTAGGTTCTTTTTTTTTTAAAGATATATTTATTTATGTACACAAGAGCTGGGGTTCAGGCCAGAGGTATAGGGAGTGAGAAGATTCACCAGAGAAAGAATAGGGAGCAGAACAGGCAGATCTACTGGAAGACAGGAGAGGTCTGCTGCACCATGTGGGTCAGTTCCCTGGTCAGGGATCAAAACTGTGCTGCAGTGGCTGCGGATAGCTTCATAGTGCTGTGACCTAACCCCTTGCGGCACCAGGGAGGCCCCATTTTTTAAGTTCTTTCATAACTTTAGGTATTTTTAACTAAATTAACATAGTTCAAATAAGCTACTGAGACACTGTGGAATTCACATAAAACACCATGATATTTCTTTTTCTGTATAATCCAACTAACACAACCTTAAATTTATAAAGAATTCAAGGAACTTCAAGTCATGAGCTATTACAGTAGCAAGAGCATGGGAAGCAGTGCCCCAGGGAGAGAGACGGCACCATGTTCACAATTGACCTTATGAGGGTGAGCCATAGTTCAACCAGATTGCTTGATGATTGGTTAAGCCTTATAAAAAAAAAAGAGCTCTTTTGTGAAGAACCTGGATGTTTAATTGCTACTGAGTTGTGGATCTTGGTAGAGCTAAGTGCTTGTTGTCCTAATACTAACCACAAGTAGAATGAAATATGAGGAGGTAGTAAGTTCACTAGATAGAAGTATTATGGAGCTTTCAACAGTAAGCAACTTCTGTATTTGGAAAAGTATTATCCAAAAATTCCAAAGTGTTTCAAAATTCCAATGACTGTTGAAAACAGCTGTAGTATTCAATAAATCTGGGATGCTAATGTTACTACCTTGAAAGTAGAACTTGAGACAAGATATAATTTAGCTCATGTTCGTCAACTAAGTGTTTGATAAGTCTAATACAATTTCCATAGAACTATTGAAAAGCACTTTTACCAGGTTATAAGCTTAATATAATTGCAATTTCATGTTTTGTTTACAATCTACCTGTTTGGATACTTAATCAAAGACTCTTTTTGTTTCTCATTTAAAATGTATTTATAATTTGCACTGAGTGCATTTTTCCTGAAACTAAACAGGATTCAATTATAAATCTTCTTTAAATCTATCCCATGTCAGAATATTATCAAAATACAAGAAGTTAAAGATAGAAGGCACCAACATATTCAATTCAATAACATAGGTTTAGTACCATAGCTATGAACAGTGTAGACCTTTAATGACTTTTTTCAGTCATTTCAAACATTGAAAGCAGGGTCCTATAATGTATACCTATTTATCTACTCACTTAAATAGTACATATAACATTTTGGTAGTAATGCATATTAGATTTGCACAACCATTGATTTTTGTTGGATTTCTACCAATGTTATGATTATTTAATGACTTCATATAAATCTTTGTGTTGTTATGGAAAACATTCCTTTTGAAAATCTACATTGTATAGAAGCACATGCCTTTAATGAGTCCAAATAAAATACTTCATCTAATATTTGTACTTTGTGATGCAAATTAACAGGGAAAATCTGAAAAGAACAGCAGTGTATTTCCACGAAAATGTTACCTTTGTCTTGTGCAGAGCATCCAGAATATACCCTTTAATTCAGTAAATATTTTTTAAAGATAGATATGCTTTATTATAGTTAAAAAATTTTCAATCAAGTTTTTGAAATTCTTATATTTCTTTTCTAAGCATATTGGAAGTTATTTAACAACTCTGATTTTTATTTGAAATGTGATTTTCTTGCTTCTTTTGCAAAAAAGAGTTTTCTTTCTGCTAATGAATTAAGTGGACATCTAATATTTTCATATGCAGCTTAATATTTGGACAATCAGTCCAGTCATTTTTCATTGGATACACTGTAGTTATCATCTGTAAGTGGTTAAATTACATCTCTTTTATATCTTCCATGCCTGAACATTTGGTAATCAGTTATAATAACTGCTTTTAGTTTCACCATTAATCCCAGCAATTTTATCAGTTTTGGATCTGCTCTGATATTAATTTTTTCCTCATTATGGAATTTATTAAAATGCCTATTGCTCATGTCTAACAAGTTATGATTGGGTATTTATTGTGAATTTCACCTCACTGACTGCTTCATATTTTGTGTCCCCTTGAGTCTTCTTGACTTTTGTTCTGAAGTGCAGTTATGTTACTGGGAACAGTTTGATCTTTTCAGATTCTCATTTTAAATATTTTCTTCTATAGCCAAATTATTACCCAGTATCCAGGAGGCAAGATACACCTGACCACTCTACCTAATGGCCTGTGAAGAATACTATTTCCTGGTCTGACTGATGGAACAGGCACTATTCCTGACCCAAGGTGGGGGCCACAAAGATTTCCTTCTTTGGATTATTGATTTGGGTTTTAAATTATTTGGCTTTGGATACTTGGATTTGGTTCTTTTTACAGCCTCAGGGAGTTTCCTCACATGCATGCATTTTCTTTTTTTTTTTTTTCCTTTTGTTTAAGTTTGACTTTTTTCCCTATATTTATATATATTTGACATCAATTTTGGTCCCCGTGGATTGCCCACCACCATTTCACCAGTGCACCATCACCTCAGTCCCTTGTGCTCTTTCTATATGTATATTCTAATCAAGATTTGATTGAAAAAGTGAGGTTGACCTTCTACAGTTTATTGGAGTTCTTTCTCTCTGCTATCCTCTCCTCTCTATTCTTCTTTCCTATGAAATGCAACTTTAGTTTCCTGGACTCAGTTCCATTTCTATTTCAGCTCTCTGGTGAGAACTGTTCACGTTGCTACAGTGGGTATTTCTCACAACAGAAAAGTGGAATAACTTACGGGGCTCACTCCTTTGTTCCCAGTGTCTCAGGGATCACTGTCCTGCATTACTTAATATCCAGTGTCTCAAAAACCACAGTCCCAGGTTTCATTGTTTGTTTTTATCCCGCCTATGATTTCAAGTGGAATTGTAAATCTTCCATCTTGGCGAGTAAGTAAATCTCATTCTGCCTTGACTTAGCAGTTTTTCTTTCTTGACAAGGTTCCAATTAAAGTCACCCATGGCCCATACATTGCAAAATCCATTAATGTTCTCAGATTCCATTTTACTTAACCAGTCAATTATAGTTAGCAGTTAACTCATTTTCTTTAAAATGCTCTTTACACTTGTCCGTAATTCTCTTGTTTTCCTTTAACAAATTACTTATAGCCTCCCTTACTGAATAATTTAACATCGCCAACTTCTAAATATTGTAGTGCCCTGGGACATAATCCTAACACCTCTTCCCTGTGTCTCTACACTCAACCCCCAGGTGGTGGTATTCCAAATTTCAGGTTTTATCTTTGGATACTAACTCCTAACATAGATTTAGTCTTCCAAACCTATATACTTAAGTGTCTTAGTCAAATTTTACATGTGGAAAGGCATCTTAAACTAGGTATTTCTGAAACTCAACTCTTAATTAGTCCATACCTCTTCATAGAAAATGGCAGGTCCTTTCTTCTGATTGCTTAGGATAAAGTTTTGACATCAATTTTAATAGTTATTTTCTCCATACACCTTATCTACTAACAATTCTATCTTATAGGGTCCATCTGTTTCCAACCTATTCCAAGTCATCACCACCTCTCAGCTGCCTTTCTGCAGCAGTCTCCTAGCTGGTCTCTCTGTTCACACTCCTGGCCCTCTAGAGTATATATTTCACATGACTTCTTAATTATTAATTTCAAAATGTGGATTGGATGATGTCGCTCCCACACTTAAAATATGATGGTCACATTAAGATAAAGTTTTTACTTTTACCATCAAGGGACTATATGTTACTAGTCCTACAAAGCTTCCTTATTCTTTATCTACAGTGACCTCCTTATTTTCTTAAAATATGGAAAGCATACTCCTCTCTTCAGATCTTGACCACTGGAACTTAGTCTTCCTTCTGCCTGTTCACTGGAGCACTGTCCCCTGACATAGCTGGTTGACTTTATTGTTATTTCCAGGTCTCAGCTCGAATGACAACTAATGAGAGGATCTTTCCTGACCATCTAATATGAAAGCACAATGTCCGTTACAGACCTTGCCATGTCACTTAACTCTTTTATTGAGCCACATTTTTCTTCCTAGCATATATCTCATCAGCTTAAATACATTCCCTGTTTTTTACTCTGGATTATTCTAAGAAGCAGGGTTGTTTATAGATACATGACTAACCCTGGCACTCAGTAAATCTCAATATGTATTTGTTGAGTGAATCAATGAAACTCTGTAGTCACAGAGTGTTATGATCTATCGACTGCTATAAAGTAAGATTAATTACCAGGTAACTTTCAATGTTGATGTAGCAACTTCTTCTGAGGTTGTCTAAGGAATTCCCTAAAGATATCAGTTAGTGAAGCCATATGTGAACATGTTTTCTAATACTGGCACATCAAAATATTTAAAACAATTCAAAGTCATCATATAAGTATTTTCTTCTCATGATTTCAAGGAAATAAAACTTTCTTCAAGTGAGTAATGTCAGCCTTTAAGTTTCCAGGGGAAGAAAAAGATTATTTTTAGCTATTTTCTAAAGTATTGATTAGGTCAAATGGCCCTATTTTCCTTCCCAAAAGTTAGTCATCTGGGCACGTGATGAAAATATTCATTCAGTGATGTAAAAATTCACCATTTTCCTGACTTGATTTCAAACATAAAAGAAAGTCTTATTCTATTGCAACAAAGAGCTCATCAATCTACTCCATTCCTTTTATCCCCCAATATTATTTCAATTTAGGACTTACATTTTATACAACACTAAGTTTGAATATGTGGGGTTTTTTTTGTTGTTGTTGTTAATGAAAATCTTTCTCCTCAATGTTGGCAATTGAAGATGTTTTACCAAGACAATGTTTTAATGAAAGTTCTCTAATTAAGCCCTTCTAAGTTCTAAGTTCTCTAAGGGCTCCCTCTATTGAAATGGATGAATTTCTTATTGATAAACCATTGATGTACAACACTATATAAGTTTCAGTAGTATAACAGATTCCTTGCATGTAAGAAAGGAAATAAGTGGGGAGGCAACATAATATTTTTTGTTTATAATATTAATAAGATTCTATAAATCTGGGAAGACATACTAAGGCACAAAAATAGGGAGAGTTACTATTAAGTAGCTAGCATATAATTTTTAAAGACTAGAAGAATTATAAAGGGTGGTCAGAATGTATATGAGAAAGGAATGGCACAATGTGCAAGAGACGTAGTATGATAGGAATGATAGGAAGACACTCATGCTTAGGAAAATGGCAGAAATAAAAACACTGAAATCTTTAGTTAGAACTACCTACCCTCCAAATATTACCAAAATATAGAAGTACATATGTGCAAAAAACCTTCAAAACTTTAGTTAATTGTAAGGAGGCATTATAGTCTTATTATTACAGGTAAACATCATTTCAATACTGAGTTATATCTTTGGAAACTGGATGTTCACAACATTTAAATCTTCTAAGGACGTTAGCAAAGAGTATCATTCCTACTTTACTGATAAGAAAACAGGATCAGTTAGGAAAAGTGATTCTCCTAAGGTTATATAATTAGCCACTGTTCTTTGCAAATGGTTACAGAACATGCTTTCTTGGTTTAATAAGCTGAGAAAGATGCAATTAGAATAGCATATAATAATACATGTCAGGGTCTGTTTAATGAATTGCAGAGCCACCGACCAGACTTCAGTTATTAATCAACATGATGATCCCTTGCTTTGGGGAAAATAGGGAAAACATTTGCTAGACCTTTCTGACCTGCCTCAGTAAGAGCATGCATCACCTTAGCTGTACGAATGCTTGCCTCTTGCTACTTCCCAGTCATTTCTCTAGGAAGAAAACAAGCCCACTTAGGAGACCATTTTCCTTTACTATAGATTGTAAACAAAGAAGCACAAGCTGTAGTTCCTTCCAGGGTAGTTCCTGGAGGTATCTGCTTTGTGTTTGTGGCGTCAGCGCTCCTGAGGCTCCCTGTAACATTAGCCCCCTGCTCCACCAATGGACTTAGCCCAGGTGGCTCCTGAAGGCATTTCAATCTGGCCCAAAAGACACTCAGACTTTCAACACTGCTACTCTGTTACTCCCTACTGGACTGAAGATGATCCTTATTTCACCCATGATCAGAGTTCATGCCAGTTTGTTGACTACATCAATCAGGAGACTCTACGGCCTCTAGCCACATACATCAACTAGAACACCTCATGCAGCATTACAGAAAGCCTTTTTGAACAAAATTATTTTTAGAAATGCAACCTAGTGATTTTTTTTCTAAAAGTAAAGTTAGAATTTCCGTTTTATTTAAAAGCCTTAGGGACATTATGGCTGAGGAAATGCATTCTTCAGTCAAAAGACTTGATCATACTGTCCTTAGAGATGACAGTGGGTATTTTGCTAGAGTAAGGATGATAAAATTAGACCTGTCATTCTTGCTTAGGTATATGGGAAGTAAATGTATGGCATTCACAGTGCTTTCTCAGGCTCTAAGACCTAAGTAAGAGGAGCAAGGACTCCATTTTCAGGAGCAGAGACTCTGGCCTGAGTGCCTTTTAGGTAAGGTCACTCTCAAAGTCACAATCTCACTTTTTTCTAAAGAAAACACTGCAGTAGGTAGAGGTTTTAGCCTCTTTTTTTAAGGTCATTCATAGTTATTTTATTCTCTATCCAAGTGCCCTAAAACACAAAGTAAGTCCTGGATGACTGCTGGTCCTAAATTTCCTGCCAGTAAATAACCATTCATAATAAACCTTGAGTCTACCTGTCACTCCAGACATTGCCTGGATGAGACAACTGGTCTGCTGGAAGAAAACATCAGAATATTTTTTTAAAAGACTGATTAGTATTACCATATATGAATTAAAATTTTGGTTTTAAAAGGAAAACTATATTTATTGTAAATTTGGAATTCATTCATTAAAAAAAAAGACTGGTTATCAGGCAATATAAATAACTGAGGCAAGAGATAGAGACCTAAACAATACTAGGCTTCAGCAGGCACCCTAATGTACGTGCTTCAACAACAAAAAGGTTCAAATGTATAATGATATTTATTTTTGTTCATTGCCATGGCTTGAGTTAATTTCATAGTAAAGTGTTCTTTTTATATATAGATGAGTGATTGTATACTTAATCTAAACTTTTATATTTATTCATACTCTACTATCCCGTACTCAGGCATTTATTCAAGTACACAGATATATAACAAAGAGACTGAGACACAAAGGACAATGTGTCCAGTAAAATAACCCTCACATTTTACACCACACAGACTGTGTTTCAGTGTATGTTCTGTAAGTGGTGTCATTCCTTAACAAATTGTGGCTTCTCCTATACTTCAAGGTTTCTGTTGGCTCATATATTTGTATATCATAATTAATTGCACCCAACTATTAAATTATTGTCATATCTTCCCTTATATGTAGGTCTTATTTTGCCAGAGGACAGATTTATTTTGTCTATCAATTCTGAGTAATAGGATTTTCAATAATATTTTATTTGCAGCTGTAACGATTAAGATTTTACTTAAAGGATAGCATTTTCATTTAAGACTATAAAAATAGCAAGTGTTTTTAGTTAAGGAAAACAGAATCCATGGAAGAATCTACAAGCAAATTTCTGGATATGGATATGTACACACACACTAACACAATTACAATAAATATGCAGTGTGAGAATTCAAAATTAACCACAATTCTCTCTTCACTGCAACATTAATGAATTTCTGGATATTAAATGTATAAAGGAAATTGCTTTTTCCTCATTACCCTTATTCTGGTATCTATTTACATGCCTCTCTGTACCCACAGAAGTACAAGTTAGATTTATAACTCCTTTGCAGTAGAAAACACACATTAACTCTATGATTGGTTAGTTTGTTACAAATGGTTAAATTTTACAATTATTAAAGGCAAATTATTTTTAAAGTTCTATTTGTGTTTTGTTTCATAAGGTACAGATTTCAACAAATGCACCAAGTCAGGTTGTAAGACTCTCTCCTACTTACTACAATATCTTTTTTGTCTTCTGGTAAACAGTGAGGGATTCAGAATCTTCCTAAATTCTTTACACAAACTGGAAAAATACTGGTTTTAGTGTTCTTGAGTAGAGTTACCCAGTTTGTGCATTTTAAAAAAAGCTCTTGTTTTTCCTATTTCTTATACTATTTCCCTCTGACAAACCAGTGGTGAAAGCTATAAAACTGTCAGATTTGTAGTATATACTACTGAGCATTTTATATTTAATTATTTTGTCACTGGGAATGTTCAATTTTATTCCACATGAATTAATGGTAACAGTATATCTAGATACAAAAAAATAGCATATTAAGTAGTACAAAATAGGAATGTTGTATTTTCAGATAGTAGGGAGATCCTATATATTAGGAGAAATCTTCATTCTTTATCTTATCTGTTATTTGCATGCAAGTAACTGACTACAAAAGATGACTTCAGATTCAAAGAGAAGGATTTTGAAGCAACTGACTGGAAATAAGATGATAGAATGTCCGTGTTTTATAAGGCCATTAGTCTTCGAGGAAACTATGAATTGTCAGGTCCCTAAAGAAAGATAGAAAAGGGGAAGATTCAAATTTTTCTCTTCCATTTATTGTAACTCTCATTCTATTTCACTTTTCATGCTATTTGAATATACTTTTGTTTCTTCGCAGTACTCATTACACTTTTGACTCTCATACTCATATGTCACCCACTTAAAGTCTTGCTTTATTAAGAGCAATCCCTTCTAGAAGAATGGCAAAGGTCCAATTTGTCCGAAAACAAATTCAGTTTACCTCTCAGGATAATCTTTTAGAAATTGTCTTACTCTGTGTTCAGTAGAATTGACATGACCCTACTTTATACCGACTAAGACTGTACCAGTGCTCTAGTGACTGTTTAAATCACTTTCCAAAAAGTTCATGTGCCAGAAATACCCATAATGATACTCACTGTGCACCTCTTACAAGAACTTCCATATCTCAATCACCTGCCACTGAAAATATTTCAGCACACAATGCTCCACACACATCTATAATTTATATCCTCTGCAATGAGCTGCTTGCTTTCTGTCCTACAGGCATTTTCTTTGAGCATGCCTCATGGTTGCTCATTGCAGTCCTCAAGTTAGAATTGATTAAAGCACTAAGGCAAATTTAAACTTCCCTAAAGTCCAAGATATGACAAGAAGTGACACGAAAGTTCTGAGACATCGATGTGGACCTTCAGTCACATAGCAACATGGTACATATTGAACAGAGGACTTGTCGCATTCTAATCTTGGTTGGGTTTCTAGCCCTGGACAAGGAAAAAGATGTCATTATATCATGAACTGCTAATGAGTTGGATAACCTCCCTATCACACCAATGATCTTGATTTACTTTCTTGATTTTATAAGATATAGTAGGGACCAAATGCAAAACATTTCTGTTAAAATAGAGCAGAGTAAAAATAAGGTCAATCTCCTTTAATGATGTGTTTTATAATGAACATGGAGACCATTTGATAAGACTGGAGCTGACTTAAAAATTCTCAGGCAGATTCAATGTATTTAGAAATTTTGCTTCAAGAGAACTATCCAGGGTACTGACCACTCTCTTTGGGGGATTCTGAATTAAAACAATGAAATCTCTATTTATAAAATCTGATTCATTGCCTTTTCTTGAACCATGCCCTGTAATTTTCAACTACGCTCATTTTAGCTTTGTCTTTGACCTCATTCTTCAGAGATAATGAGATAACTCATAAGTCATCCCCCTGTCTTAATCTCTAGACATCTTGTTGCTTACTTAAGTCTAGTACTGGCAGCTACTAAGAGGTAGACCAAATGAAAATACTATCTCTTTTCCCTCCCTATATATGCCTTGTTCTAAGCACTGTCTTAAACATCGTTTCTGAATTCAACATTTTAAATGGAGTTAAGACAGGAACTGAATGTCTAACATGCATGCATTTTGTTCATTTGTTGTTAACATTGTATCCTTCAAGTATCCAAGGAAAATAACTGGCCCTTAGGAGCTAAAAGCCAATACTCCAAGGAGGGAATTGTCAAACTGACCAATAAATTAATAAGATCCATGGGTTAACTTAGACTTTAGAGTTGGAGTCATATGTTTATAAATATATTCCAAAATCCAGTTAAGATTAAACCACAAATTTCACAGTAGGAGTCTTGAATCTACTCACTGTTCTCTTATAGAGATCTGGATAATTAAACTGAAGCTTTTAAGATTTCTGTGTATGTTGTGGGGGATCCTTGGAATTAGTGGAGAGGCATGGTACTGACTTAACAAGATCTACAAGCAATGCGAGATTTCTCCAACTGTGGCCCAAAGTCAAATATTCAAATATCTACTGGAATAAAGGGACCTACCAGGACAAACTTCCACAAGCAAAAGGGACAAAACAGGATAGGAATGTAAGTATCTGCATTAGCTCTCTCGCAGGAACCAAAGAAAACCACATTCTATGATATATCAGTTAAGACCACTTTGGGTAGGAAAATGTCTTGGTATTTGATACTGGTCAGGCATGTAACAAACAGCCTTTCAAATTTATTTTGAAGATCTGTCCTTAGGCTTCTTTGCACTTTTTGAGAATTTTCAATGCCCAAAGGATTTCCTGTTGGGTTTACAATTGAAATCATTATAAGTGACTGTAGATTGAAGACAAGAATAGCAGTAGATAAGTACCAATAAAATGTATCAATGTTGAGAAACCACTGCAGCTGAAGTATAGTATGGAAGCTAATATAGTAATAGTGCTACTATTATTAAATACTTTAAAAATTAAGTGATTTGTAAAGTGCAATTCATTGACTTTTCTTAAAAAGCTGCTTATATTACTACAAGTAAAACAAATCAACACAGCATCTTCACATTTTAACTTAAATAAATCAACACGTTGAGATGTGGTAACTCTTTACATAATTTTGTTGAAGCGACTTCCTAAAGTGCTTAGGTCCATGTGTATTAGATTGCTGCTGACTTCTAAAAATTTGATTGCAAATGCCTTTACTCACATCCCTATATCATTTCAATGTCATTAATGGTTTCTTTTTAAATATAGAGATAAAGGGCTAAAAATATCACAAGTGATTGTTTTGAATAAGCTTTTCATTTTAGTTAGAATCCATACTGTGAAATGGGCATTAAAGTCAGGTAATGTGTTGCTTATTGCTTGTTTGAAGATCAGATTGTTTGCAAAACAGTATGTTCCATACACTATTTGTTTCTCTTATTAAAGTATGTATCATCTCAGGGAGGAGAAGCAGGGTCCTATTCTTACAAAAATAGTGCTGATTATCAGCTGCTGTTCAGTTTAACTACCTTTCCAAATTAAGTATTGCAATGATTGGTATAGCAGAGTATGATGTAGCTTATACTAAGGGAACTCAGAAGTTTGTTTTAAGAGATTAATTATAACAACAATGCTCATTTTTAAATCTTTTGGAAGCTTTTAATGTGGAGGGTGTTATCTTTAATGATTCTCCTTATGTTCTTAAAGAGAAAGATGTCTAACTTAATTACTTCACCTGATTGTATTTCTGCTTTGATCTCCAACTTTAGCTGTGTCATATTCACAGAGACTATACTGCATGGTGGTTTTTTCTTTCAAATATATATCAATTGAACACATGTACCTTACACCACACTGTTTACTTACCATTCCATTTCACCGGATGAAGGTGCATTGAATATTAATTGTGACGGTGGAGCAAATGAATTATCAAGTGGAGCAAATTAGAAAACACAGCAGATACATATAAAAGACTTCTAATAATAAGTGGTCAATTTATTACCTTAAAGATTGCTAGTGTGTTTTGGAGCAAGTGGCAAAATTGAACAGATGATATAATCTTGGATAGATACATTTCTCCACTGGTCCAGAAAAAACTCAACCACACAATTTAATGAGATTGAGTGTTTGCATTTCTAACATTTTCAGTCTCTTTATTCTTATCTTCTTTTGACAATATTTCTTACATATTGATGTTTACTGCATTATCTTCTCTCATGAAGCATGACTTGCTGATCAAATTTATCCTCAGAATTTCAAATTACTGAACTTCTAGGACTACTACTTTAAAGTACAATTTATACCCCTAACTTTGTCAAACACATGGATAGTCTCTAGCCATTACAAGCATGAAAATAAAATGGTACAAAACTAGGAGTGGAAGTCTTCTGCTTGGAGTCATTCCAGTGGTCTGGAATACGACAGCATCAGAACCATGGGAGCAGAATGCAAAGGAGGTCATAGAGGAACAAAATATTTATTAGATTTAAAATCTTATGACACTAAAAGCAGAAACAGATCAATGAAATAGGAAGGAGGATGAATGGGCTTCTGATGACTCCAAAGTTTCTGACATATCAAACTAAGTGGTGCAGGGAATATAGGAAATGAAAAAGATGGAAGGGTATAGAACAGATAATAATCACATTTCTGGAACTGGGGGTTTAGATGTGTTGAGGAAGTCTAGGTGAAGATACCACTTAAGGAACATAACACAGGAGTCTGAAATTCATGACAGAATTCTAAGGTTGAGTTGAAAATTCTGTCATAGATAATATTGCCCTGAGAAAAAACATATTGAGGAATTGATAGTAAATATTCAACACAGAATCTCTCATTTTACTGTTCTTTTATAATCATGATCTAATTGTTTTTTCTTATTTGTTACAATTGCCTAGATCTTTCAATATGTCACAAGTGCTTTATAAATATATTATTATAACTAAGAAATAATATTTACTGTATACTATCTTGTATTATTACAATTTTGTAATAAGTCTACATATTGCTTATTTAATAAATCACTTAAGAAAAGAAAATGAATAAAAATAATTTAAACTCAGCAAATGTTACATTTATAATAGGCAATAAAATTATATCAGAATTAGATGTGGTACCTTTCTACCAATATTTTATATCCAGCCTTAATATTTTTGGAAGAAAAATGAAACAATATATTTACATATAGTTTAAATTGCTATGATGTGTTTGATGGGCAGAATAGTTCATAATTACTTGTTCTGAAATTCTGTTAGGCCACTAAAGTTATTATCTCATTCATATCCAGGGATTCATATAAACTATAACTATCAGAGTGAAAACAGTATGCAATTTTAGGGATCTTCACGGTAGGCAGCACTACTGCAATAAGTCATGGATATGAGTAAGTTAAATGCAAAGGAGGTTACCTAAAAGTTGTGAATACATCATTATTCAAGCAGGTAATTAATGTCCTTCTAATGTTAACTATCTGAAAGGCTAAAAGGAAAGTTGGTGTTCTAATAGCATCTACTTCTTTCCATCTATAGAGTCATTAAGAAGAACACCATCATCTATGCTAGCACATGAAAACCTTTGGATAAATTTGCACTTTCAGGGAAAGGGAAGTGATCACCATTTTTCTAGTAATTATATATGCAAACAATAATTAGCTTCCATATAGAGAAAAATATTTAAAAATCACAATGATTTTCATTTGATTTGATATAAAATATGTCCGAGATTAGTAATAAATACTTGTTTGATATACTCTGCACATTGATTTTGAAGAAACAGAGTTTATAGATAATCAGTGTTTTGCCTCTTCCAGATCTGTGGATTTAGAACCTCACTTGACTTATCTCCTACCATCTGTATACTACAACAATGGTGTCTTTGCTAATTTTCCCCTCTAGGTCATGAGTGGCTAGATGGGAATGATGTCTTTCTCTTCTTACTTCACTAGAATATAGAACTAGAATACTATAGGTGTTAATAAGGTGCTTATTGGCCCACCCTAGTGGCGCAGTGGGTTAAGCAATGCACTATGAAGCAAACCGCAGCCACTGCAGCACGAGTTCGATCCCTGCTGCCAGCTAGGGAGGAGACCCACATGGTGCAGGCAGACCTCTCCTGCCTCGCCCGCTGCTCCCCTCCGCAGTGTGTTTCTGTCAATCTGCCTGTTCTGCATCCTGCTCTGCCTGGTGGATTCTCTCACCACCCCTACACCTCTGGCCTGTACCCCAGTGCTTGTATGCATAAATAAATAAATCTTAAAAAAAATAAGGTGCTTATTGAGCTGAAAAATGAAATGCATGCTATGACATGACATTATCAAGTTCTATTAGGTATTCACATTTACTGTTAATTTAGAAGCTCTCTCCCAGATATTTATTTAAAGATTTATTTATGCATACAAGAACTGGGGTACAGGACAGAGGTGTGGGGGTTGGAGAAGGTTAGAAGATTCAGCAGGACAGAGTGGGGAGCAGAATAGGCAGATCTCCTATGCTGAGAGGAGCAGTGGGCGTGACAGGAGAGGTTCACTGCACCATGTGGGTCACCTCTCTGGCCAGGGATCGAACTCATGCTGCAGTGGCTGTGGATAGCTTCATAGTGTTGCACCTTAACCCTGTGTGCCACCAGGCAGGACCTCCCAGATATTTGTAAGGGTCACTTTCCCACTTCTCTCAGGGCTCTGTTCTAATCTCTTTGGTAAGACTGTCTTAACAACTCCAGGAAAAACAGAACCAACACATTACCTTCTATCTCTTAACCTGTTTTATTTTCTTCCATAGCTGTTATCCCTATGATATGCATTATGTTTTAAATAGATTTGTGAACAGAATATAAGTTATATAAAGACAGAAAATTTGCCTTTTGTGTTTCTAAACTTATCCCCGGAACCCAGAATAAAACCTAATATACTATCTATTTAAAGAACAAATAGGTTATAAACACTGTGAGTAAAAACTGCAGGTAACTTAAAAATGTAAGTGAGAAGATGGGTTTATAGATTAGTTTGTAAGCTCAAAGATCATAGGGGTTCTGTCTGTGAGTATAACTAGTGTGACCATATATTACTGTTTGAAAAAGATAATCTTGCTATATAATTGTAGTCCTAAAAAGTTATTGACACTGTTCCAACATGTAAAGGCAAGTTATAAGTTAGTTCATTGTAATTGTTTCTTTAACCATTGAAACTGCATGTGACTCTATTTGAGGTCAATATTTATGGTAATAGAAACACTCTCAAATGCTCCAAGAGCCAGGTAACAGGAATGTGTGGACTACTTAGAATGAGAAACAGTGAAGAGTCTCAGTGTGAAGACTATAAAGTTAGGTTTCCATGTCTCCTCTATAGGGGGCATTTGCTATATGAAACCACAGTCAATTATATCACCATTTTGAAATTAAGCCCACTGGTGCAGTAGTCACAATTTGTTTTTAAAATAACTTTGTCTAGATTTTTATACAAAATCTCAAAAATTTTAAATGTTGACAACTAATTGGGACAGGAGATTTGATAGCCTCTTTGTGGCATTCCTTTGTCAAAACACACCAAGATGTGAAACTAAAATCACAGTTATCTTTATTTAAAAATTCTAATAACTACTCAAACCTTGGGGGGAAGGTTGTGAAATAATATTCAAGCAAAACAAATCACATCTTCTGTCATATTGTCTGCGAGATTCTCCTAATTCCAAAAGCTCATGCAAATTTATTTGAGGTTTAATTTCATGTCTATGAATGAGGAACTACACTTCAAAAGAATTACATGGGCCATACTTTCCATTTAAATTGCTTCTTTTCAGGATTTCCAGATTTCCTTGTCTGTATGGTATATAAAATGTTACAATTTCCTTATAAAAACCTTTCTTAGATGCTACAAGAATGTAAGCTTGACATTATTTTGTTTTAGATTTAAAAAACACAAATTTTGGAAGCCTTTGACCAGCAGTCTCTCCCCACATTCACGGAATGTTGACTAGTAAAAAACAATATAAAGAGATAACCTTGAAAGAGAAAATGGAGTTGACAGGTAGAAGAAATATTAAAAGTAAGCAAGAAGGTGAATTAGAATAGAGGAAAATGGATCAATGTGAAGTAACCCTAATTGGGAAACAGAGAAATTATTCAAGTGCTGAGATTAGAAGAAGCTGGTATATATAATATGGTATGGCTCCCTGATGGGTTATAGATGAAGGAATATTCACTTGTATAAGACTAAGTTATGAATTATGAAACTCCCATGATGAGATCATTATCACTCTTGTGTAATATGGATTAATCACATATAAGTGGTAGTTGCTCTAAAAGGTAAATGTAAGGAAAATATCTTATTTTTTTGACAATGAGAAGTCAAAATTTCCAAACTCTACCAATTTTCTAATCTGCTAGCATAATGAAAGTCAGATTGGTGTTGTCCAAACATAAATTGATATACTATTCCTACAATTATGATACATTTTGGTATTGTCAACCTGTGTGAAAAGGAGATGAATTACAATGAAATACCACCATATTAAATGGTATTTCTATAGTGGTTGTCATTAACTGGGTTTATATAATGTTGACTCTAGATTGATGTCAAAGAGTTCAGTTTTGTCTGATTGAAGATAAGGGTTCAAGGAAAAAGGCTTCTTTCCATGATGGATAGAGGACTGAGTTGTGATAACTGAGAAACCTGGGTGAAGCAGAAATTTAAAAGGTTGAGATATTTCAAGTTAGTGCAACAATGCAACAATATAAAAAGAGAATAAACAGAAGGATGAAAAGGACAACAAGAAGGGAAAATCACTGAAAGAATTGTGGAAAATTATGACAAGAAAGGAGTGCTGTAGTGACTATTCCTGAGGGAGGAAATCCTAAACTTCCAAAACACAAGGATGTAAACCACTGGTACTTCAATAAAAAAAAAAAAAAAAAGTACAGGCTAAGTGATGTACACAACATAGTTAGAAGATCTACAATACATTTAGTTGGAGTTCCAGAGATTAGGTGGTAACTGATGAATTCATCAATTCATGAGTACATAAAAGTACACACACATGCATATAAAAGCTGCAAATACAGATTAGAATAAAACTTTAGAAAACAAGATAGAGAGAAATCTTAAAAGCAACCAGAAAAAAGATAAATCATCTACAAAGGAATGACAGACTGACAGCTGATTTCTTCTACCACCACTGGAAGCCAGAAGACAATAGAAAAATACTTTCAGCTAATAAAAGTAACTGATGAGCTAGTTTTCTACCCAGTGACTATGTCTTCAAACTGAAGGCAAAATGTAGATATTCTCATAACCAAAACCAAATCAACCAAACAAAAACTGAGAATGTATCATGAGCAGATCAACCCATACTGGAATTGTTTAAGGTTTTAGGCAGAAGGAAAATGATCACAGATAAAAACTGTTATAGTATATATACTCTAGAAAATTTTGTGTCAGCAAAAATATTAATCTTAATAAGTTTAGAGAAAAATGTGATAAACTATAAATAAATTTTGGGGCATCCCTGGTGGCACAAGGGGTTAAGTCTCAGCACTACAAAGCTATTGCAGCCACTGCAGCTGCACACGTGGTGTGGCAGAGCTCTCCTGTCTCACCCGCTGCTGGTTTGCTCCCCACTCTGTCTCTGGTGAATCCTCTCACCCCCCACACCTCTGACCTGTACCCTAGGTCTTGTAGCATAAATAAATCTTAAAAGAAAAGATCAAATTTTGATCAAGTAAAATAAAAAAAAAACACATTTAAATTTACTATTTGATTAGCTTGCTTGATTCAGGAATTTTTCAAATATAAATCATAAAGTTAGAAGTGGTATCACTACTGACAGTAGGATATTTTGAACCCCAGTCTCTATTGATTACCATCATTTTTGCTCTAGATGCCCTTGTTCTGAACTATTTCAGGGGAGGAGAAAGTTTAAGAGATGAGGGGTTTTTGGATTTCCAAAATAACTCTTATTACCCAATCTTCCACATAGCTTAACTTAGCTGAATATATATAATTTGAATTTGAGTTTGAATGTGGGATATCCAGGACAGGAATCTTCAGGACATCTGTTCCACCAATATAACTTAAAGAGACTAAAAACCGAGATAACTTTTAAAATTACATAACTCTACACATATTTCTAACCTAAGTTAGACTATCTAAAGTTAGGACCCAAAAGTCTGTCCTTATAAAAATATCTCCAATTCTCAACTCAACATTCAACCGACAAAAGGTATTTGAGAAACACAATTCTAGACCCATTCTAACAAAACCTGCAATTTGGGAACTTTGATCAGTTCAGAACAAGGACTAAAAAGAGGAACCAAACAAGATTATCACCCTAAAGGAGTTTTTAATCTAGTTGGGAGAAACATGTATAGAATAATTTGTATACTTATAAAGACAATGACAGTTGCAAGCATAGCATAAGAGAAAATAATGTTAAGGATGGATACATCAGGGGGGTAGCACTTAGTAAATACTGAGGAATGAATTTGTAATGGGTGGGGTTGGATGTGAGGAACAGACCAGTGAATATTATAATAGATTTTCAAAACAAAAATGTTCAATATAAAAGCTATGCTATTTTTTAAGTTACAACCTTTCCATCTTTAATAAGCCTTTTAAACCTGGAGGTAAGCAAATTTTCCTCAAGGGAAACCCTAAGATTTTCAGTTTTAATCTAAGAGTTAACCCGTACTAAGAACTTATGAAACTCTATGCATTTGGCAACTTGTAATAAATTTAAAGTTTATAGCCTTCTCCAGTGAAATACTTTGCTAAAATACTCTCTTTCATCCACTCTCTTTACAACCCATCTGTCTTGCAACTCAAGTTCTGATTATATCCAATTTGAGGACCAAAAGAAATTTACAAGTTCAAAGAATAATGAAGGCTGCAGCTGTTGATGGGTATCTCACCCATGAATAACATTGTAATCCCTTGCTGCTTTGTCCCAAAAACTGCCCAAGGATTCAGACACATTGGAGGAACTTGGGGTGATACTAGAATGAACACACAACACAGCCTGCATCTGATGAGTCCACAGCACTGGTAGCTGGGATCAACACAACATTAATCTGAAAGAGAGACATTGTCAGTCTTCACTCCATCGGTTACTTCAAAAAGTTATATATCTATTTCAAAAATAAGATAAAATAAATTCTCTCACATTGATTTGAATGGAGCTATTGCACCAAGACTTGACAATTTCAGTGCTACAGAGGAGATTGTTGCTGTTGCTATGGTTTCCATGATGTGAATGCTATAAACCCATGGAACTGCACCAGTATAGTTATGCAATTCTACTGCAGCACATCACAATTAATTATTTTTCTTGTGTTTTTCTTTACTGTGGGCATCAGAAAAGCTCAAACCCACAACTCACAAACCAATGCAACCATAATAAATTCCTTTATTCCTGCAATACAATTACAGTTTTCCATACACTTTAGGGAAGAACTGTAAAACATAATATTTTACAAAACTGTATATCTTCATATGTTCTTCATCTTTCTTGATGCAATTTCCCTTATCTGACTTCAAGGTACACACATTTTAATACCAAGGAGAATGTTATCAATATTTTAGATTCTGTTGGATTCTGACCAAATATAATTCTTCATTGTAACATTAAGATGTTTGAGTGTTATGTTCTTTCCTAATAGATACAGGGGTATATAGGTATTTTTAAATCAGTATCAGGCTTGAAAGTTATTCATTAAGGTTTAACATTGTAATGATTAAGCAGTAAGTGTTCTTGCTTCTGTTATTTTTATGGATGTTTAGGTGAATATAACTTATGTGTTATCTGTTACTACACCTTATGTCATTTGCCATAAAAGTGACCATTAGGTGAACAAATAGAAGTATATACACAAGCTCAGCTGTACTAGTAAATTAGTGTTTATTTAAGATTGTGATACTTATTCCTCTTTAGATTCCCAGAAGTTTAGGCAAATGTTTTCCACCCTGGAGATATAATTTTTAAGTAAATGTCATAGCTTCCTTTTAGATTCTTTATTATATTCATAGTATATCTATTATGATTATCTCCATACTCATGTATTCACATTTATGGTGTTTCTAGCACCCATATTATTTCTTTGCAACTAACCAGTAGCAGTAACCCTTTAATAAAATTAGTGTAATTTAATTCAGTGGACATTAAAAAATAGCTTATGGAAATCATACATTGTTGGGTGCTCTGGAATACACAAAACATACTGTCATCTAGTTCTCAAAAGAGTTTATGATCAAAAGAGTTAGGAAAGAAGCTTAACTATTGAACAAGATAAAGTAGAATATTATCCAATATTGAAAACATTATATAAGATAATGTATTTTTCTAGATTTTTTGCATTAGAGGGCTTTGTTGGCATTACTGCTCAAATGTTCTATTTAGATAATACCTAGAGTACTAAGAAATAAAAGGAACCAGTGGTTTCATGCTACAGTCTTTTTTTTCCCCTTTTTCTTCTCAATATGCATTAGTTATATCTTTATCCTTGTTGATACTTCATCATCTCATAAACTTCCAAATTGTCACAGAGTAAGAGTCTCCAAACAGATTTTTAATAATCCCAAACACCTATTTTTCTCTTATATTGATGAAAATGTGTACAAAAATGCTGAATCATCTGTTGGTCATCTCTTTACTGGAGGCAATATGACTTGTCTCTCATCACAGTTTGGTAAGACATCAAACCACTCGAAATATGTGCTGATGTCTGGTTAGTCCCCCTTGGGACCTGCAGCCCTCAGTCTGCATGCCCCTCTGATTGTGCTATGTAGCATGAGCAGGTGTATTTCTCTGTAGGTGTGGGCAACCATGCCGCAATACAGAGCATATCCCAACCTCCAATTTCTCTTTTTCCCAGTAAAACACGTTGTTGAATACAGTATCTATAAAAATACAAATATGAATCCACTAATACTCTGCTACAGTTTTGCAAAAGAAATGCTAACAGTGTACTCTTTAATCACACCTAATACACTACATTCTTGAATTCCAAATTTCGACTTAATGTCCAGAAACTTACTAAATTCAATTTACTGCAACCTCTGATCCTAACTCAATAATTTTACTGAGGTAACAGAGACCATAACATTGTATAGATTTCACATATGTATCATTATATATATAAAACGATACCTATATATGTATCGTATTATATATATAATATCTTGAGATATTATCACCAAAAGTATAAAATTCATTTGGTCACAAGTTAAAAAAAAAAACAAAACGCTGTCTCTTCTCTGGTTTAAAGATGGTCCAGATTACATTTTGCAAAAAATAACTCCTCTGTTTTGATATAAACTAGAATGATAAACACTCATTTTATTTGCTTTAGCTGTGTTTATCTTCCCAGCATCACTTAAATAGTACCATTTAAGTAATTGCCCTTCATTTCATGAGATTTTAAGAGCTGTTAAAAAAAGTTATAAAACAAACAGCATCTATAGGAATTAATATATAAGTCAGACTAGGCAAATAAAAGTTTTGCCTTGATATTGGCATACAAGTATGTAGACATAAAATTTTTAAAAATACACTGGATGTTGTGATTATAGGGGTCTGGGGGATCCAATGGCCATCCTCACCACCAATATGGGGTGAAAGATAGAACCACAGTTGGAGAAAATGAAGTCAGATGTTATCACCTGAGTTCATAGAAACAACTCTGCCAGATAATAGATCTGCTCCTCTTTTATGCTTTGAGAGTAAAAACATTTTTTTTCTGCCTAAGCTAGTTTGAATTATATTTCTACCATAGGTAATATTCAAAACATTTAACCACTAGTGCAGCAGATGCACCAAATAATCAGAACACCAATGAGCTGAAGAGAAGCTAGTAATAAAAAACCAGAACCATAGGCCTGTGCACCATGAGCACACAACAGAAATAGTCTAACATAGATAAGTGGTAGAATTAAGATTCAGCCCATACTTACTATGTAGCAGATACTATGCTAATGTCTATAGATACTATGCCATATATTCCTCACAGTGGCAGGCTGAGACCAGAGACCCCCATTTTCACAGATAAGAAAGGTTAAGTTTTCAGGCGATTAGGTTATTTTCTTAAAACCATAAACCTGTAAAGTGGTGAATTTCAGATTTTCTTCCAAACTGTTCAGTCTCAAAGTCCAAACTGGAGAAACAAGTGTAAATATGTCAACTTTATAATTCTCCCGGCTCCTACATTCCCTGTATATAAAAGACTTTACTATGGGATACTAATGATTCTATTATCCCTGATTAATTTAGTTTCTATGTTCCCTTTTACTTTTTTTTAAAAAATTATTGTTTCTGTATATAAGAACTGGAGTACAAACCAGAGGTGTGTGGAGTGAGAGGATTCACCAGAGACAGACTGGGAAGCAGAACGGTGATTCAACTGAAATAAACTTTTTTTGTCTTCTTTATTTATATATATTTGATATCAATTGTGGTTCCCATGGATTCCCACCACTATTTTACCAGTGCACCATCACCTCAGTCCTTAGTGCTCTTTCTGCCCTCAACCTACTCCTTACCCCTTCCCCACCAAGTGTCCCCTGTTTATCTGTGTCTTTTTGTTTTTGTTGTGTTTATTATTATTATTATTATTCTTTCCTTAGTCACTTATTTGGTTCCCTTATATTCCTCCTGGAGGGAAACCTTCTGGTACTTTTCTTTTGCCTTCTACTATATTTTGCTGAGCATCATCCCTTCCAGTTCCATCCATGTTCCTATGAATGACTCTAGTTTATTTTTTATGATTGCTGAATAGTATTCCATTGTGAATATGTACCACATAGTCTTGACCCAATCATCTATTTTCGGCATTTAGGTTGTTTCCAGTTCTTTTTTTTTTATTTTATTTTTTTTTATTAAAATATTTTAAAATTTACGTATACTTGCCATTAATTGTAATCCCCATGTATTCCCCATCACCATCTCACCAGTGCACCATCACCTC
>JAGFMF010011823.1:5753523-5782649 GCA_019455555.1 Galemys pyrenaicus
ATTCCCACCAGCAGTGTAAGAGAGTTCCTTTTTCTCCACATCCTCACCAACATTTGTTGTTGCTACTTTTTTTGATATGTGCCATTCTCACTGGTGTGATGTGGTATCTCATAGTGGTTTTGGTTTGCATTTCTCTGATGACAAGAGAAGCTGAGCATTTTTTCATATGCCGGCCTGTTGGCCATTTTCATTTCCTCTTCGGAGAAATGTCTTTTTAGCCCTTCTGGCCATTTTTTGACTGGATTGTGTACTTTGTTTTTGTTTAGTCTGGTTAGCTCTTTGTGGATCTTTGTAATAAGTCCCTTGTCGGTAGTGTTGTGTGCAAAGATTTTCTCCCAGTCAGTGGGGTGTCACTTTGTTTTGGTCAATGTCTTTTGCTGTACAGAAGCTTTTAAGTTTAATGTAGTCCCAGCTGTTTATCTTTTCCATCACTATCTTTGCTTTGGGTGCTGTGTTACTGAGGTGTATGTCATGTAGAGTTTTGCCTACTTTTTCTTCTATATATTTTATGGTTTCAGGTCTTATGTCTAATTCCTTGATCAATTTTGAGTTGAGTTTTGTGCATGGTGAAAGATAGTATTCTAGTTTCATTCTTTTGCATGTAGCAGTTCAGTTTGCCCAGCACCAATTATTGAACAAGCTGTCTTTATTCCATTGCATATTCTTCGCTCCTTTGTCAAAGATCAGTTGTTCATAAGCCTGTGGGTTTATTTCTGGGCTTTCTATTCTATTCCATTGGTCTATAAGTCTGTTTTTATTCCAGTGCCATGCAGTTTTTATTATTTGTAGTATAGTTTGAAGTCTGGAAGTGTGAAACCTCTACTCCCCTTTTTTTTCAGTCAGGAGAGCTATTCGAGTTTTTTTTGTGTCTCCATATTAATTTCATAAATATTTGTTCTATTTCTTTGAAGAATGTCATTGAAATTTTTATTGGAATAGCATTGAATTTGTAGATTGCTTTTGGTAGGATGGCCATTTTTATGATGTTAATTTTTTTAATCCATGAGCAAGGGATGTCTTTCCATTTCTTTGAGTCTTCTGTTTCTTTTAGCTATGTTTTATAATTTTCTTTGTAAAGGCCCTTCATCTCTTTTGCTAGATTTATTCCCAAGTATTTGATATTTTTTGTTTCAATTATAAAAGGGATAGTTTTCTTGATTTCTTCTTCTTCAGATTGGTTGTTCAGATAGGAAGGCTACTGGCTTTGCAAAAGTGGCTGATTAGTTTGATAAGATTTTCTGTAGAGTTTTTGTGGTTCTCTATGTATATTATCATATTGTCTGCAAACAGTGATAGTTTTACTTCTTCTTTCCCTATTTGGATTCCTTGCATGACTTTTTCTTGTCTTATTGCTCTGGCCAGGACTTCCAGAAATATTTGAAAAACAGTGGTGAGAGAGGGCATCCTTGTCTTGCTCCAGATCTTAAGGGGAAGGCTTCTAGCTTTTCACCACTGAGAATGATATTGGTTATGGGCTTGTCATATATGGCCTTTATTATGTTAAGATATGGTCCTTTTATCCTGAGAATTTCAAGGGCCTTCATTATAAATAGATGTTGAACTTTGTTGAAAGCTTTCTCAACATCTATTGATATGATCATGTGGTTTTTATTCTTCTGATGTGATGGATTACATTTATTGATTTTCAGATGTTGAACCATCCTGTGTTCCTGGAATAAATCCTACTTGGTCATAGTGTATTATCTTGTTGATGCATTGTTGTATTCAGTTGGCTAAGATTTTATTTAGGATTTTTGAATTTGTGTTCATTAGAGAGATTGGTCTATAGTTTTCTTTTTTTGTGTTGTCCTTGTTCAGTTTTGGTATTAGTGATGCTGGCTTCATAAAATATGTTTGGCAGTATCCTTTTTCAATTTTTTGAAAGAGTCTGTGTAGGATTGGTACTAATTCATTTCTGAATGTTTTGTAGAATTCATTTGTAAAGCCATCTGGTCCTGGACTTTCACTTTTGGGAAGGGTTTTGATTACTGTTTCAATTTCACGACTTGTAAATACACTTCTGAGGGGAGCAGTGAGCAAGGCAGGAGAGCTCTGCTGTGCCATGTGGGTCAGCTCCCTGGTCAGGGATCAAATTCATGCTGCAGTGACTGTGAGTAGCTTCCTAGTGCTGTGACTTAACCTCTTATACCACCAGGAAGGCCCTGTGTTCCATTTTATTCTATGCTCCCTATTATTTAGTCTCGAGAAGCTTTGATTAAAAAAAAGGCTGCACTGGTCACTTTGGTTTTAGTTATTATCAAATGGTAAATATAATTCTGATTTCTTCAAATGACAAATATTTTCCCCAGTTTAGTTAAGCTCATTTACAGGGCAAGTGTGATGTCATAGAACTAATTACTAGTTACACAAGCTATAAAAAATCTAAGTGCCTTTAATATTGTTAAATATTGCTTTTCCTACATACAATATAGGACTAATTATATGTAGGAGATAGGATGTTTAATAGGGGCAAGGGCATTGCCAATTTCTTTATTGACCTTCTGGAATGAAAGTTGCCTATACTCTTCCACTCATAGTTTCTTCTTCTGGAAGTGCCTCTTACCTGTGCCAGAAAAATCCAGGTCTTCTTTCCCCCATTTGATAAAATGTGTGTGTGTGTGTGTGTGTGTGAGAGAGAGAGAGAGAGACAGACAGACAGACAGACAGACAGACAGACAGACAGACATGAACTAACGAACTAAGAAAAACCTGAAATCCCAATCCTATCCCCATAGCCAAGAAGTTATCACACGCAAAAATCATCTCTGTGAATGTGTTTGAAGACCTCATCTGAATTAAAAGATCATTAAACACAAATTATTCAACAGACATAATGATGCATTTCTCAGCCTTAATAAAACTTTTCTAGTCGAGCTAATCACAGTAAGAGAAAGTTCCATAGTGCTTTGTTCTGTAGTTAAGATACTACAGACCTCTCTAGTGTGTCACTCTGAAGTGCTACATCAGTAAAAATGTCCCAGTTTCAAATAAATTATTTTTCCTGCATAACTAAATTTTCCAAAAATTAAAGACACCCTAATAAATGTGTACCTCTGTGCACAGCCTGAATTTGTATGACCTCATTGAGCCAGGAGGACCTGCTGGGAGATTGGAACCATTTAGATTGTCAGAATTCTTAAAGGATATACTTTCTGGGTTCCTTTGGCAATTAAGGGGCAGATTAAGAGCCAGAGTTGGGCCAGTATTCTAGGCATGACTGAATTCATATTCATGCCATTACATAAAGATCAATTTGTTCTTTATTGCTTAACCAGAGCAGCAATTAGGAAAAGTTAGACTCTTTATGAAGCTCATCAGAAGATATATTAAATAATGCATTGGATAGCCTTTCAGTATTCATAAGAGGCTTCAAACCTCCTACATTGTATTTAAAATAAACTGAAGTCATTAGTTACATAAGCATCTATCTGAAAATATTATGGAGCCTATAATGTGTTCTCAGCACAGCAGTTTTGGTTTCTATGTTTCCCACTACAAAGGGGCTTGCATCTTCGTGGGTTAAATAGTACTGACCTGTCTAAAGCAAGACTTGACTCTGCACAGTCTCTGTAATACACATTAACAATAATCAACTATTGTTAATGTGACACAGTTAAAATTCAGGAAACATGGAGATTAAAATTTCAGTCCCACCATGTAGATTAATTAATTGGCCTCTCTATGTCTAAGGTTCTTCAGTGCTAATATCAGAATAAAAGCACCAATTTTATATGATCATTGTGAAGAATAGCTGAATTAAAATATGTAAGGTGCAGAGAATATTATCTGGTCCTGAATAAGTGCTCACAATTGTCAGCTGTTATATTATTAATTGAACATATTTTGTTTGACATGAATTTAAGCTATTTACATATTGTATCTCAGTCTATATTTTCAAAGGCCCTGTGAGGTTTAGATGAGGAAATAAGAATAGAGAGATAACGTAAGTTTCCCAGTTACTAAAGTGTCTAAGTAAAGGCTTGGACGTAGGCAGCTTGAATAGAGTCCATGCTCTTAAATGGTATACTTTGCAAAATGTTGCCCAGCTTTCTTATATATGTCACTTCTTTCTTTAAGCATCAGGATCAAAAAACAATAGAAATCCAGCTGATAGTACTAACAATACCAGTAGTTGTTTTGATAAGAACACAATCAGTGGTGATTACAGTCATGAAAACTAGTTGTTTCATATTTTTCATTATATTGCCTTTAGGAAAGGATATTTATAGGAACAAGTGGCACAGTTTCCCACTAGAAAACATTTTTTGACCAGAATGAATCAGGATAGAAATTCATTTAGACATAGAGGGCTTGTGACATCTTTTAGTCAAAGATGTGAGTGGTTACCAAAGAGAAAGGTGAACAAGAATGTTTTGAGGTCTAAGTATGAGCCACAGGCAGAAGATTAGCCAAAGTGGGAATGACTAAGAACTCTTTCAAGTCCATGAAGATAACTCACAAACATTGTCAAGAATCCAAATAAGCTGCAATTGAAGAAAAAAAAAATGGGAAGGCTTAGGGGACCAACGGCAGGCTTGATAAATAAGATGGCAAAACGAAGAACCAAACTCTGAATGTAATCCTTCAGTTTCATTTAAAATACATTAGACTCGTTATAATGAAATAATTGTCATATATACAATACTTATACTATATTCTTGATGGGTCGATAAAAGATCCTAGATAAAATTTAGGACTTTTTTTCATTTTTCTAGAGGGAACATCCATAATCACTCTCCACTTATTCTTACCCTGTACCTCTGCTCCCAAATTACATGCACAATCTAGTTAACAGTCTCACATTTCAACAATATTAGAGAATGCTTAACATGTACTTTGCATAAACATGTGTACACAAAAAACAAGATTATGTCAGAGGCACTAATAGGCTCCCCTACCCCTACCCCAAGTGATAAAAGTATCTTTAGATAGGAGCTTTCAAATATTAATCTAATTAGAGAATATTCAGCAGTTAGTTTGAGATGATCCCTTACAGTTGCTTAAGGGTATTTCTTCAACTTTCTCTGAACACTTCAATAAGCCTTTTAGCTATGCCTACTGTAAGCTAAGAATAAACAGAGCAGTATGATTTTTAAAATCATATTTTATAAGAACATTCTCTATATATAGAAAGGATATATAAGAAAGTAACTAACTAGAAAGATGGCTAAGCACTCAGACTGAAATTTGGCTGTAGTAGGAAGTCATGGGAATTAGATCAATTTGATTATATTCAAATCAGATGAATAAAATATTTGATTCAGAATAGGGGTAGGAACTGTTGTCATTGTAGCTAGTCAATGAAGAGTCATAAATGTTCGGGCCAGCTGAGTCTCTTTGACTGATAGAAAATCAAAGTGCTCTTGACCCATTCCTTTTACTGACTCATGACTGAACTTCTCAGTGATAATAACACAAAGTCAAGTGGAGTAGCTATTGCTATTACTGTTAAAAATTTAATCAAAGAAGGCTTTCAGAAAAATTTTAGTTGTGACACTTCTGGACAAGAAGTGCAAATTGGCATTCAGTCTAAGAAATTAACATATATTAGCACTTGCATACCTAAATTAAAGGTTTCTCATAAAACTCAAATTGGGTTCTTGTTGCTATGAAGTCTATGCTTCAGGTCATAATTTTTAATATATTCTATAGTCCTCATCACATTCGTAATGGTGGGAAGTGAGGTGTTTCTATTATAAGCAATAGAAACTTACAAAATTCAACATTTTCTTTTACTTTTTATATAAATTTTTATGTCAGTTTTACATAGGAAAAATGAAGACACAAGTAACTTCCCCCAAAGGATACAATTATTAAGTTGCAAACCAGGATCTGAACTTAACAATTTTGGCTTCTGAAATACCATTTTCTGTCTACTATGTTAAGGACTAGTGCTTTCTTCATACAGCACAACAAATCAAATATTAACATGAACTCAGCTACCAAAGGAAACACCTATTCAGGGACATTGGAATTTTGATAGTGATTGCATTAAATCTGTACATCATTTGGATAGTATAGGCATTTTAATATTCTTCCATTTCATGAACATGGTATATCTTTCCATTTATTTGTGCCTTCCACAATTTCTTTTACCAGTGTATATTTTCAATATACATATCTCAGCTATTTGATTCAATCTATTTCTAAATTTTTATTGTTTTTTATGTTTACTAATCTTCTCAGAAACTACCTTGTGATGGAAGGACCAACCCAATGGCTCACATTTGTATTATTAGTGCCCAGTGCACTTGTTTTAATAAATATTTGCTAAATAAGTAAAAGAAAAACCAGAATGCTTTCTCTTGACTTTCATGCCTTAATGAGTTTGCTTATCTGAATTTCCATAGCAAACCAGCCTATTTTACTAATAGCACTAATCTCATATAATTGTCTATTTACTTATTTGGCTTCTTTATTTAGACTTTATGTTCCTTAAAAGCAGGTGGAACATCATCTATTATTTTCACTCTACCATATTATTTAGTTTCCTGAATCTTGTAAGTTCTTAGGTGTTTAGCAGATAAATGAATGTATAGTTGTTGCTAAGGGTCTGAAGACAAATCTAAGATGTTTTCTAGAAGCTTCATTTTATTGAATATTGCTTAAAATTGATTTTTGTCTAATTAGAGACTCATTTATTAAAATTGCAAGGGACATCCATTATCAAGAGAAAAGTTGCTACCTAAGGAATTGTACTTCCCAAGAGGTTGCAGATAGGTAGAGTCCTGTGTAAAGAGGAGGAGGTACATGGCAAAATTCCAGGGGCAGTTTTCCATGTACAAAATGGCATACACAGAGCTCTCTGGACTATGTAGCTTGCCAGTTCTAATTGTAAATAACCATGGAGAAAATAAAACATTCTTAGTTGGAGTCATGCTTGAGAAATCATGGAGAATCATTTAAAAATATTTTTAGAAAGTCATGTAACAAGGTGTATTGTATAAAATTATTGTCACACTTCAGGATTTAGTAAAATTCTGCAATATTCTTCATAGTTTTAAGAATCAGACAACTATTTCTTTAAATGGGACACACTGACAATGGGCCATGAGTATTGTGCAAGTTTACAACAATAAGTATTTGAATACTTGCTAAAAATGTAGTTTGATGCAATTTTTATTACCAAAAATGATTAAAAATGTCATTTATTAGAAAAATACAAAAATTATTTCATCATTCATTTATTTACTCAAACATATACTTGGTGGTCATTACATACAAGACAGTATGCTGGATGTTTTGAGGGATCTGATGCTATAATGAAGGTGGTTGTAGGGGATTCCCTGGTAGTGCAGGGGTTAAATCTCAGTGCTATCAAGTTATCACCAGTCATTGTGGACTGAATTCCATCCCTGGCCAGGGAGTTAACCCACAGGGTATAGCACACCTCTCCTGCCTCGCCCACTGCTCCGCTCATCAGTATATTTCAGTAATCTGCCTGTTCTGCTCCCCACTCGGTCTCTGGTAAATCCTCTTACCACCCTCCACCAGGACTCCCACATCTCTGGCTTAGACTCTAGTTCTTGTCTGAACAAGAAAGGGAAGGAGGAAGGGGATAGGAGAGGAGGGGGGTGAAGGAAGGAAGGAGAGAGGGAAGGGAGAAGGAGGAAGGGAGGGAGGAAGGGTGGTTGTACTGCTAGAAAATTTTATGATCTAGTCAAGGAGTGTTCACATATTTATAAATGTGTTGTAATGTAAAACAGGATAGGTATCATAAGAAATGAACAATCAAGATGCATGAAAATTCAGCACATGGAAAATGTAGCTATGGTGAGAGTGTGCAGGTTTTATGAAACAGATAACATCTGAGCTTTATCAGAATAAGTGAATAGAATTAGGATGAACAGAAATAGGAGAGAAAGGCAATTCAGGGTTCCTAATTCACAGAATCTGACAACGTTCCACCACAGGGAGGAGAAACTGGCCTCCACTGAGAGATAAGTAACCACATTTATTACAAAAGACAACTCTTTACTCATCACGTCACTCCAACATCCAGGTGTCGGATGATGCAAGCTATCACACAAAAATATAAGATCCAGATTATTTAAAAATCTAGTATAAGAAACCTAGGATTTATTTTATCAAAGGAAAGTTTAAAGTACTGATTATTAAAGGCTTAGAGAACTGCATACAAAAATGAATCTGTCCTAGATAAGTAATATAAAGTAAATAAATAAAGGCTGCTCTAAGGGAAAAAAAAGCACAGAAGAAAATGCACTGAAGTATAACATATCTATTGTGTCTTTAAATCATGTAACCAGAAGAGGAATGGAATCATAGAGTACCTCTGGGCACAAAAAAAAAATTAAGAAAATGAAAGATTTTTGTTATAAAATAATTTCTCAGACACTTGTAATTCCAACTGGAAAATAAGCACTTGAGTCAATGAAATTCAGCATATTTTTAAATATAGGAAAACTTAAAGAATTCCAGATGTATGCTAAATTTGTTCACAGTCTATAAAGATATTTTGCATCAATGAAAAGGTAAACATATACCCCCAAATCTAAAACTAATGAGAGCTTCAACAGTCAGATTGAGTGTAACAGTGAAGAATGAAAGGTATTTTCCATTATTTGCATGAAAATACAGGTAAATAGAAACTATCAATGTGAATCAGTAACACATGTTTTATAAAATACATGTGAAGTTTGTTAGATGATAGTGTTAAATTATTCCTCATAAATGGCAGAAAATAGGGAGATCAGGATCTAAGCAATACAAAAGTCATTTGAAACATGGCATACTCATTTGTTTTAGCGTCATCAAGGTATTATGTATTTTCCAGAGTGGTATCCAATTAGCAAAACTTATCAAACTAATTTCCTTATTTATTCTAGGATACCAAATCATCAACTCACTACAGTAAGGAGGGACTATCCAGGAATGAATAATAAACCTAAAATATTCCCTATGACACACTAATATATTTTTTTCATTTGAAAATAAAGAGTTCATAAATACAGTCATAAGATATTCTAGGCAGTGGCTGAAAGGACTTTTAGACTCTGAAAATTATGAATAAATCACTCTCTAATCTACCTGAGAAAAGTGGGGCTGCCTGTAAAAAGAGTATTTACCTTCATTAGTGAGAAAAGAATAGCGGGAGAGATTTATAACCATTCTGAGTTTTGCATGTTTTCAAGTTACCACCACTACTTGTACGAAAGCAGCATAACTAAAGTGTGATGTACATAAACACTTTTTAAACTGTATATCCAAGCACCCTATAAATGTGAAGTCCTGAACAAACGTTTTTAATCACTTAGTAGCTACAGCTACTAAGTTTATACCGTCAGCAAGGGCATGAAGATGAGCTGGGATACCGATCACCTAAATTCTTACTTCATGGCTTCACATTAATCAATTCCCATCTTCCTAAGAACAGCTTTATGGAAACAGCATAATCGCACCCATTTTGATTACTTTAAAAAATGGTGTTTCAGAATGCATGAATGACTTTTCCAAGTTACTGAGCTACTTAAGGTGGGGTAGGGCACAGCTTGAATCCAGATCTCTCTAGCTTTAAGACCACTGCTGTGTCACAGATGACACTGTGGTTACTGTATCCACCCATCTCCCCAGTTCTCGTAAGAGACAAATGTCTATAGGAATTAAAAGAGAGCAGTGAAGATAGAACAGAGGTGATTCCTTGGTGAAGGGGCTTAGAGAAAGGAGACACAGAAGAATAGAGCTGAGGATGTGAAGCTGAGACTAAATTTTCGATAGGCCAAGAGGGTGGTAGTGGCATTTTGAGTAGTATGTGCCAGAGAGGAGGCTGGGGATGGCCTTCTTTCATTGAATTTCATTGTAGAAAACAGGATTTTTGTGCCTCTGAATGAGTTCAGGGAGAAGTATATTTTTCATGGAGTACACTCTTTGGAGCAGAACTCTTAAAAGTGAGGTGGGTATGTCTTTCAGGTGCTGGTACTAAATAGATGACCATGTCAAAGTACCAATTAGATGAGCTGCACCCATTCTCTTTAACCATCACTCAATGTTAGTGGAAGATAAGTTACAATATATGCTAAGAAAATATATTCATACAATGTAAAACTCACAGGCATTAAAATATAGAGATTTCAATGCATCCATTTTAATGTGAATCTTGAACTTATGAAGATATTAAGCATGTATCTGCAAATAAATTTGGATTTCTCTCTTCCTAGTTACAGTGTATGTTAAGTAACAAACTACTTTTGCAACTTTTCAATAGATTTTATATTATAGGTTGAATCAGTAACTATGACACTCACATAGGTAGTTATGTAGTTATTAAAAGAATTTGGTTAAGGACAACTTGATTTTATTCTTCAATCTGCTCGCATATCCATCTAGATGGATTATCATCCATCTAAGTTATATGGAAGTTCAAGGTTTACTTGTATTCAGTTCCCAGCCTTTTTTCCAATTTGATTGAAAGGGAACCTCAATTTTAGGTCTTCAAAAAAGACAAAAAAAAGAAAGAAAGAAAACTCCGCAATTTTGGATTTTTCTACTGGAGTACCAAACATTTTAGCAGTCTGTAGGCCCAGATAACTATTTATAGCTCCAATTTATTTTTAAAAACACTTCTGAAGTCTGCCTGTTTTCACCTACCCAATACAAGAGGGTTGTCAAAAACATTCAGTTAATTTCAACATATTTATGAACTTATCTAGTTAATCTCTCTTCAACTAGGTAGGCTATAGGTCCATAACAGCAAAACCCAAATCTGTTTCATAAAATTAATTTTCTAGAGAACATAATTCATTGAAAAAATTCCTGATGAACCTTGAAAGATGACCTGCTTTGACATGAGGCAACCATGAGGGACAGGGGATGAAGAAGAGATGGGGAAGGTGAAATTGTTGGGGTGGGGGGACCAAGGAGAATATGGTGATGGACTAAAGGTACTTTGGAGGTAGAAGAACTGTGGATAACTACACCTGAGGGGAGAAATCATATATTATCCAGAAATTAAATTTAAAAAAGTGTCTTGAATTAAACATTTACATTTGAGCTTTATCGTACAATGAAATAACCTTCAGACCAGACAATCCAAATACTCCAGCACTGCCCAAGGATTAAGAACCTCAATAGAATTTTGAAAAAAAAATATTCTGAGAAATAAGAAGGTTATTTGTTCTTTTTGGAGGGAATCACCTCCTCATTAATATTAGTTACAGTTGTATTTATTGGAAACCAGTTAGTGCTTAAGGCTTATCCTAGCAGTTGGGGAACTTCATGGAAAGGATTCAAGAGTTCACCTACAATATAGGTGTCTGGGGAAGAAGATAGTCTTTTAAGAGTAAAGTGTAAGTAAGAGTTCCTTTCAGTCCTTTGGCACCTATAACATAACTTATTTTGGCTGCCTACTCTGAGAATAAGTCAATGACAAGATATATTGAAAGAAATTAAAGAATATTTGAAAGTGGCATTCCAATTCGATATATTAAAAACTTAACATTATTAATTTAAGCAGTTCTAAAAATGATTTACAGATTCAACATATTCACTATCAAAATTCCATCTGTTATTTTTTTGTAAAAATAGATAAGCTAATCCTAAAATTCATAAGAAACACAAGTGATCCAGGGTAATCAAAACAATCCTGAAAAAATATCACACAGTTGGATGATATACATCTTTAAATTTCAAAATCAATATAAATTATACTAAAATTGTTGTGATATTCATTTAAAGGTAGACATACATATCAACAGCATAGAATTAAGAGTTCAAAAACAAACCCAGTTCATTTTTGACAGACGACCAAGACAACTCAAAAGAGAAAGGATAATCTCTTCAGGAAATGTTGCTATAACAACTGGACAGGAACACACAAAGAATGAATTTGGACCCCCATCTCCTATCGGATAAGAAAAAAATAACTCAAAATATACGAGAGACATACGATTAAGAACAAAAACTATAAAATTCCTAGAGGTAAACAGAAGTTAAGTCTTCATGTCAGTGAGTAAGATAATAGTTTCTTAGATATGACATCAAAAACCAAAGTGACAAAAGAAAAATAGATTAAAAGGCCTTAATCAAAATTAAATTTTTGTGTATCAAATAAAACCACTGAGAAACAAAAAGTCAAGGAAAGGAAAAAAATATTTACAAATCACATAACTGACATGGGAATTTATGACACATAAAGAACTTTCACAACTCAACAATAAAAAGACTACCCGCTTGAAAATGAGCAATAGATTTGAAGATGATTTCTGCAAATAAAATACAGAAATGACCAATAAACAAATAAGTTGCTCAACCTTCATAGTCATTAGGAAAGTACAAATGAAACCATAACCTATATCACTTCATTCCCATGAGAATGGCTAAACTGAAAAATAAAGATAACAAGCTTTGGCAATAAAATGGAAAAATAGACACTTCATAAATTAGTCTTGTGAATACAGAATGGTGGAAGAAATATAAAAGTAATTTTGCATTTCTTCTAAATACTAAATGTATGATGACCATAGTTTAAACAATTGCACATGTAAATTCACCATGTGATCCACTCCACTCCTGGTTATACACCCACACTAAGTGAAAACATATGTCCATAGAAAAATTTGCACGTGAGTGTTTATAGCAGCATTACTCATAATAGGGAGTGGAAATAATCCAAATAACCATTAATTGATGACTAAATAAAATGTGGTGTGTTGCTACTATGGAATATTATTTATTTTATAAAAGTATTGGTGTTTGGCACAACATGAATGAACCTTGGTAACAGTATTCTAAATATAAAAAGAAAGTCACAAAGAACTGCAAAATATGTGTGGCTACATTTATGGGAAATGTCTCAAACTGGCAGATCCATAGAGAGCATAGATTAGTGGTTGCCTGAGACTAAATGGAAGTGAGGAAGGAAACAGGCATGGAGACTGATTGCTAATGTACACAGGGTTTCTTTTTGAACTATTGAAATGTTTTAAAATTAGATTTTGTGATGATGGTACAAGTCAGGATGTTCTTTTAAAAACAAGAAACTGTAGGCTTTAAAAATACATTTAATGCATATGGAATATATCTTAATCATTTTTCTTAAAAATGACACAAGAAAGGACAAAATGAGTGATGCTAGATCCATATTCCAGTGAATATGGAATATGATGTTTCTATAATTCAGACTGTATAAAACAGTGTTTACTGTAAATCCTATGTCTAATGAGGAATTAACATCCAAAATACACGGCCTCCCTGGTGGCGCAGTGGGTTAAGCAACACACTATGAAGCAAACCACAGCCACTGCAGAACGAGTTCGGTCACTGCCTCCACCAGGGAGGGGACCCACAAGGTAAGGCAGACCTCTCCTGCCTTGTCCGTTGCTCCCCTCAGCAGTGTGTTTCAGTAGATCTGCCTGTTCTGCTCCCCGCTCTGTCTCTGGTGAATCCTCTCACCCCACACACCTCTGGCCTGAACCCCAGTGCTTGTATGCATAAATAAATAAATCTTTAAAAACAATCCAATACAAAAGGAACTCCCACAATACAATAATAAGTAAAAATTGTAACAGCTTGTTTAAGAAATGGACAGAAGACTTGAGTAGACATATCCCTAAAGAAGACATACAAATAGCCAATTAGTATATGAAAAGGTAACTAACACATCATGAGCCACCAGGAAATACACATTATAGTCATGAGACATCACTTCACACCTGTTAAGCAGGTTATTACTAAAGAAGAAAAATGGAATGATAACAAGTGTTAGCAAAGGGAAACCACTGTCCACTATCTGTGGCAATATGTAATCATGCAATCACTGATAAAAGTATGGAGGTTCATCAAAACACTAAAAATAGGGCTATCATAGGGATATCATATCACCCAATAATCCCACTTAAAGGTGATTGTTCAAAAGAATTGAAAACAGCATCATGAAGGTATAAATATCTTCCCTCCATGTTCCAGACAGTACTTTTTCATAACTAAGATATGGAAGTTATCTAATTTCCCAAAGATAAATGAGTGAACTAACAAGTGAAGTTTACTTTTGTTTGTTCCATTGTATTGTTTATATTTCACATAAAGTCATTCGCTATTTGTCTTTCTCCTTTTTAACATATTCCTTGCAGTTTCATCTATGTTGCTGCAAATAGCAGCATTTCATTGCTTGCAGCTAAGTAGTATTCCATTGTTTATCTATACCATGTCTTCTTTATTCATTTACACAGTTCTGTAAAACAACGTTACCTCAATGGAAAATAACAAAATTATAAAAATGTGGTTTATGCGTACAATGGAATATTATTTAGCTTTAAAAATAGAGGGAAATGCTACCATATGTGATGATATGGAGGAACTCTCTGGACATTACTCCAAGTAAAATTAGCTAGACGCAAAGAAAACTATTGCATGATTCCACCTATCTGAGGTTTCTAAAATAGTAAAACTTATAGAATCAGAGTAGAATGGTAGTTGCCAGGAGCTGGTGGTAGGGAAGAGGGTGGGAAGGGAATTGTTTCTCAGTGGGTATAGAGTTTCAGTTATGCATGATAAAGATGTTGTAGAAATCTACTGTACAACATAACGTCTATAGGTAACAATATTATGCTGTACACTTAAAAATACATCAAGGGTAGAAATCAAGGTAAGAGTTCTTCCCACAAAAAAGAAAACATGCTCTTAGTAAAAACAAAATAACAAATTCTCTTGTAAAACTAAATAGGAAAATGTTGTATTACTCAACAGGTATATTCTTGGATATTTAAGCAAAATAAATAAAAGCTATGCTCACACACACCAAAAAACAAGCCAAAGATGTCCACAGTAGTTATATTTGTCATAATCGAAACCTAGACATGCCTATATGTCCGTCCACAGAATGCTCCTTCGATCTTTAAAGGGGCATACAACAGATTAGTGACTATCTAGGGAATAATATGCTGTGTGGGAAAAAAAAAATCCCCTAAAAGGTGCATACTGTATTATTTCACTTATGTAACGTTTGGAACTCGTTAGAAATGGAGGACAACACTTTAGAAATGGAGGACAGATTAGTGTTGGTAGCATTAATGAATGCAGGGTGGACAGGAGAAAAGTGGGTAAGGTTATTCAAGTTAATAAGTCAGTATGTGAGACTTTGTGGATGGGAACTATTCAGTTATCTTCACTGGTAATGGATATACAAATCTGTACAGGTGATAGTTATTGTATATAACAATACACACATGTATACATAGAAGTACAGAGAAAACTGGGGAAATAAATCTAAATAGGACTAGTATATTGTGAAAATGGCTATGATATTATAGTTTTATATATCATGTTATTTTTATATAGTGTCATATATCTTGGTTGTGATATTATGCTCTGTACATGTCAAGAAATGGTTTTAACACTGATGGGAAGGATATCATTGACTATTAAGAGGGACATTCCTTTCTAGGCAAATAAAGTTCTGTTGTGTGTTGTGGATTCTGAAAGCTGCAAAAAACAGTCAAACATTTCTTTAGATTTTTTTTAAAGATTTATTTATTTATGCATACAAGCACTGGGGTACAGGCCAGAGGTGTGGGGGGTGAGAGGACCCACCAGAGACAGAGCGGGATGCAGAACAGGCAGATCAATGGAAGTACGCTGCTGAGGGGAGCAGTGGGCAAGGCAGGAAAGGTCTGCCATGTGGGTCCCCTCCCTGGTGGAGGCAGTGACCGAACTCGTTCTGTAGTGGCTGTGGTTTGCTTCATAGTGTGTTGCTTAACCCACTGCGCCACCAGGGAGGCCCCTCTTTATATTCTTATAGCTTTATTTTATAATGATATCTTGGGCCACCCTGGTGGCCTAGTGGTTAAGTCTCAGCACTCCCACAGTGGAGGCCCATCTGGATGGCCCAAGTTCAATCCCCAACCAGGGAGCTAACCAAGATGGTGCAGCAGATCTCTCCTGTCTCACCTGCTGCTCCCCTCAGCAGTGTATTTTAATAGATCTGCTTGTTTCCCATTCTGTTTCTGGTGAATCCTCTCAACCGCACCCCACCCCCCAACCTCTGGTCTATACCTTGGTTCTTCTATGCAAAAATAAAATCTTTAACATATCTTGAATTTTGCTTTTAAATGTATTATGTTTAGCTTCTTACCACTCTAATAAAAAGAGATAAATCATTTTAGTCTTTTTTTCTAAGCAAGAACTTCTTATTTTCCCCAATACTTGTACAGTTTCAAAGCTGAGTCTAGTGACCTATATTGTAAGTACTGGGTTGGTCAACATGGAACAATTCCTGCTGCCCACTGATTCATCTCAAAAATAAAAAACAAGAGTGTTGCAGTCTTCTGTTGCAGCAATTGTGTGGGTGATGGATGCTATGGTTTATCTTGGTCTATGGAATGGGACTGGACAACTCTGTCTGAAAATACAGCATCTGGTGAGATAAACAGGGCTCATGCAGTTCTTGTTATGGAACAAACTGGGGTATGAATATGACAGAATAAAGCGCCTATGGAGCATACAAATTTTTTTCCTTATTATGGTGTTAGTAAAATTTCAAAATACATGTTTCTGTCAACAGAAAATAAAATTAGACAATGTTTGAAATCCCTCTATGGAACAAAAGAGATCTGCTCACAGTATCTTTGTAATGTTTACTGCTGCACGCTCCCAGCAAGCCAATTCAGCCTGAGGTCCTGGTGACTTGCTTTCACGACTGAGCTTTTTTCATATACACTACGAAGCCATGTGTACCCCCAAATGTCATTAATTGGGACTGAGACCCTCAAACTTAGTATAATAAGAACAAGTGCTTGGGTCTTCATACAAGCAGTTGTGCTGAAAAGTGAGGCTCTTTTTATTTTTAAGGTAACATTAATTTACGACACTGTATATGATTCAGAAGTACAGAAACCCATCCTTTTGGGAGTGTGCTATCCAACCCGCACCACCTGTGCTCTTTTTAATGAATGAGTTGGTCAGCTTTCAAATCCACCTTCTCAGGGCACGATGGAAGAAGCTCCCCTTGGCAACTCACAGAAGTTGCTATTGTTGTTCTAATCACTTTCTTATTTTAATATGCAATGTCAGTAAAAAAACTGGACTGGCATGTAGGTGATTCTAGGCTTTCTTTTCTTTCTCTAAAGGTCTTGTCCTCTGCAGGTAAATTCCTAAGGGTAGGATGCAAGTGTGGTGTGTTCACCTGGTAGCACCAGCACCTGTCATTGTGGCAGAGTTCACAGAACACACAAAGGGCTTGGTGAATGTCACCTGCTCTGGAGAGAGTTAATTTTTGGTTATATTTTATTTCACTTTGTTCTTTTTCATCATAATAATCTATCTTAGACCCTGTGTGGTGATAGTGGTTCTCTATTCCTAGCCCAAGATGACACAAAGATTTTAAGATAAGGGAGATAAAAGTGACTGTCAGTGTTACTAGTTACATACTGGCAGAAATCGCCACTTCACTTGTCATGTGCTCTGTCAATGAGCATCCGAGTGGTGACCTTCAGGATGTCTTCAGTCAGTGCAGTATTTTTGTAAAAAGTATATTTTGTAAAAATTAAATTAATTAAATGACTTGTGGGCTAGAATATCAACATATCGGTCACCTGAACTATATAGTTCCTGTTCACACAGTCTCAAAGGGTTGTTCTGAGAGTTAAATGAAAACATATATATGGACAATAAATCATATAGCATATGACATTATGACTCTGTACTTCTGAAGAATCCTTGACCAGTGCATTATACCTAGTCTCACCCAAATTCTTCCCAGGTAAATCTGAAATTTATTGAATTGTAGACTATGCTTGAGGTTTGTGATTTTTCCATACGGCTTTTAAAACTGCATTTTTGAGGAAGAATATCTCGATTTTTACAGTTGGAACATCAGATCACTGTTGAGATGTTTTCTTTCTTGGACTCATCTTCTATCCTGGGAACTCTTACAACTTTCATAATCAGCTATCTAAGCTGTTCTGCTGGAAGCTGCATTCTGCCAAGGGTAAATGAACTGGGCACGCAAAGTTTGGTGCTTAATTAAAAATTTTTTAGCTCATGAATTATTGTAGGTTCTAAACATAGCATAATGTCTTTCTTGAAACCTAATATGAATATTAATGTGAGACAGAATGAGAATGCCAGATCAGTTAAGGGTAGGTCAGCTACTCTACAGAAGCTGAAAAATTTGAATGTGTATCTACTGATCTATGAAATGCCTTTATATAAATTTCCTGTTGGCCTTTCATCAAAAGGAAAAATCATTTGTATCTGCATTGGCTAAATCCCATGTGGGCCATGTTATTTATCTTTGTTAACCACCCAAAGAGTGACTTTATATGATACAAATTACAAGAACATATAAGAAGAGACAGTGATATGAACAATTTTACATTACACATAAACAACCTAATTTAACAAATATCTATTGACTCTGCTTGACAAGGTCTGATAAACCAATGAATACCTGGTTTAAACACCTACTAGTTCTATATCTATAATATATAACATTCTCAAGCCTCTGCTTTTTATCCGTAAATTTTATATACACATACATACACACAATCTCAAAGGGTTGTTCTGAGAGTTAAATGAAAACATATATTTTTATATATATATGTACACGTACATATATATATATATATATAAAATCAGCCACATTATTACCAGCCACTTCAGAAAAAATGAACATGATCCTTGTCCTTTGTGAATTATTCTCTCAAGGGGAATACAGACTTTAGATTAGCACAAAAATTATAATTTGATCACTGATCCTTGTATAGAAAAGGCTGGTAATGTGTTAACCATGAGGATGGATATCAGGTGCTAAGGATGACATAAAAAAGGCACCTTGTTCCCCATGGCCACGTAGCTGCCACCTCCATTTTGAATGTGTCATTTATGCAACAGAAAAATAAAAGCATCTTGTTAAACTACTCTTATTTTAAAATTTATAAATAAACTGATCCACTTTGACATCTGCAAATGGAAGACTATTTGAAAATAGGCTAGGCACACGTCAATTTAAGACTAGTTCTAAAATCGGTGTGACTGCTGCCTTTATAAGGAGAGATGAATGTGGAGATAGAGACACTCAGGAAAATGGTCACATGCAGGCATGGGCAAACTGGAATCCTGCCAGAAGTCAAAAAACCCAAATATTTCTGGCAAACACCAGAAAAATAGAAGGGACATGGATGAAGTCTTCTCTGGACACTTCGAGGTGACTATGGCTGTGCTGATACCTTGAATTCTGATTAAGGTGCTAGAAAATAAATTTCTATTATTTGAAGTCACTTACTTTGTGATAATTTCTACTACAATCCTGGGAAAGTAAGAGACCAGGCATAAAGTTTTGGGTCACATTGATAAAGGAGGTAGTTAACCAAGAGGACATAACCACCCCACGTAGGTACATATCACATAATAGAGCTTCAAAACACATGAAACAAAAACCTGATAGAGCTAATAAGCTAGACAAATCTCTCCTCAAGGACTCCTCATGTTTAATATGTCACAGAAATGCCAATCATTTCCTTTAAATTGGGTGCAGGGCAAAGAAGGGAGCAGAAAAGAGACTAAAAGATAATTCTTCCATTAATCAGTCCCCTTACATGCCTTTCCCATACCTGAACATTTTTATGTCTTACTAAACACTCTTAGTTGGATAGAAGACTAGGAAATAAATATAATCTTAGTTTCCCAAAAGGCATTGGAACTTTCTCCTTAGGGAGATAAGGGAGACTGGGTGGTGGAATGGCAACTAGTGGTCTTTTCCATATATGAGAGAAAACAAAACCTTATTTATGTGTGGTTCCACTAAAGTCATATTACTTAGCTTAGCCTGTTTTAATCACCTACTAGTTGTGTGTATGTGTGTGTGTGGGTGGCATTTCTAAGCCTCAGTTTGCTCATCTGTAAATATGATACATGCTTACATATATATACACACATATATACATACACATACAGATTTTAAAGGGTTATTTTGAGAATTAAATTGAAGTCAACCATATTATTATATATCACCAGGTACTTAGAAAACAGTTTAACAAGAACTACTGTATGTGTTCATGTCTCATGTCTGAGCAACTCCTTATTTATCCAACAGGTGTCTATGTGTCAAGAGACAAGGCAACAGATGTTCACAGCAACAGTAGTTATCATAGGTAAACCTAGACGGCACCCAACTTCCCTAAACAATAGAATACACTTAGAGAATAGTGGAATAATCAGAGGAATATTATACCCCACGGGATATGACTCTTTTTACTATAATTAGCAACATTAATGAATCTTATAAAACACTACTTATAAAATCTAAAACAAACATAGCTAAATTATAGTACTAGAAGGAAGGATGGGGTTATTGGTTGTCATGATCAGAGAATTAATGAAGTTGTCCCAAATATTGGCAGTCTTCAATTTCTTAACTTGTAAGGGAGCTATATAAGTATCATTTGGGGCTTATCCACTGAGTCATGAATTTGGTTTTCTCTTTTCTTTATTGGAATCAAGTAGCAGTACCACAATTAGTCTTCCAAACCCATTACCTTTGATAATAAAAGTGGCCGAGTACTAATGCTTCAGGACAGAGCAGGCACAACCCAGGAAAGTTCTAGCAAGGACATAGAGTCACCTTTCTTATTTGTAACAATAAAAAAGCAACAGGGAGAAAAGAAAGATGGAAGGAATGAAAGGAAGGGAATAAAAAGGAAGAGGAGGAATAGTAGGAAGGATATAATGGAAGTGATGTGAAGAAAGACAAAGAAGGAAGGAGTAAGGAAGAAAGAGGGAGGAGGGAGGAAGGAATAAAAGGAGAGATGAAGGGAAGAGGAAGATAGGGCAGAGGATGAAGGGAGGGTACAAAAAAGAAAGACATAGAAATAATCGAGGAAGGAAATGGCCCACATCTTGAACAAGTTACCTCTCTATTTCAAAATGCTGGTAGGTAATGACAAATAATGAAACAATACCTCTTCCCTTTTGCCTGGGTATGGGGAATGAATTTACAAGCAGCACATAAAGCATATATGAAACTGTGAATCATTCCCATTTAGTCTGGACTTCTATGTTTAGGAATCCAGGAAAAGACCATGTTGAAATTGGAGCAACAGGACCAAAGGAGAACACCCTTTATCTCTAGGGTATGCCTCAATGTTCCGCAACACAATTAAGATAGATGCTGCATAACTTAGAAAGTCCAATATATTCTCCTTCAGGGACTAATTTCTCTTTATAAACTTATCACCCTTGGTTATCACTTATGATATAAATGCATTAAAGAGAATACAAATGTCAGCCTCCAGATTACTTATTATCCAAACCAAGCACACTCCCTTTTAAAAAACAGATCCTAAAATGAAAGCAGATAGAATTTTAATAATTTCAAGTTATGCTCCAAAAATACATGTTGTTTAAAGAAACACATTATGTACACAAAACTAAAATATTAGACATACTGAATACTTTTTTTCTTTTTCTTTGCCTGTTAACTTTAGAAACAATTTAATGTGAATGAAATATCCTATCTACAAAGAATGAACCTGAAACCCAGTTTTGATCTAATAGCATTATATTGGTGAAATAAATCTCTGTTGTGTGTGTGGTGGCCCATAATGTTATTGTGCTTGTGGTTACTGTCGTGCTCCAGGGGAGTGATGGATGGCAGTGGGGCTTAACCCAATTTTACACCAAGTTCTCACTAATGTCACACCACCCTTTCATAAATCTGAATAATTTGTTACTATTGTGCAACCCTCATGTGAGATCTAGAGTAGTTTTGTCCTGAAATTATGCATTATTGCAACCCTTTTTTGCAAACGGTAAGGACTTTTATTGTTTCCATAACTGAATTATGATTTCATATCTTTTACACTGCTGTAGTGTGTATTGCTTAGCAACAAGTCTCCAAGACCCTGGGAGATGGGCACACCTCGTTAGCATGCTAATCCCCATTCTCTCCACTACCTGGGTGAATTCACTGCTGGCCCCTCAGCAGAATGATTCCTTTTAACCTCCTAACGTAAGTTTGTGTTTCTGTGCAATGAAACAGTAACTCTTGGTGATATGGCAGCAAGTATTAAATATTAAGCAGTGCAGATCACCCAACAGGGACCCAATATACATAAAAAGCTGTTTCACATAGAAACAGATTCATTTTAATTTGTATCCACAAATGGCACTTACTGAGGGAAACCCATGCCACAACACTGCATTTTGCTGCCCTTTAAGAAGATGACACAAATGTAAACTACAAATAGAAAGTGCTCCCTGGAGCAGTGGCTCAACTGAAATATGTGTGCCATTTCTCTTGGCTGCTCTGTGTATTAGAGTACACTTTGGAAGACACTAGATTTTAGGGTAAGCCCAGGGCAAAAGAAAATAAGTTTCTCTTAAACAAAATAAACAACTCTTTCTATGTAGATTCATTGTGACTTTGATCTTGTTAGAACAGACAGAAATGCTTCTAAAAATACCCACCAAGATTCACAGCTCATTTTTAAAAACAATTCTGAATCAACCAGAAGTTGTGTAGGATAAGCACGCAACATGGACCTTACCCACCAAGGATTTAGTTCACAAGCTGTGCAAACATATTATGATAATTTCTTGGCATAATTTCTTGGTTTTAGCTATTTTTATCTTCTGTTTGGCCCAGACAGCATGTGGTTCTGTAGGGAAGATTCCTCAGTCAGGCCAACCTGTGGGCCACATATGGAAAAAGGCAAGATGTACTTTTCTCATGGGTTTAATTTTTTAAAATGGGTAATGTGCTTTAAAACCTATTAATCAGAGAAGGGAAGAATTGTGTGAGACATTATGCTAGCCTCAATGGAATATGAGAACATTTCAGAAGTCTGGAAGTATCACTCCTATAATTCGCCAACTTCCTTTGAGAAATTTTGTTAACTAGCATATCAGCAAGCACGGATCCCAATCCTACTTTTTTTTTCCCCCCAGAGAACTAAATTTCAAATTTAAAAGTAGTTAATCTAGCTCTTACAGGAATGTATATAGATGCATCTGCCTATGAAATGGTTCAACCAGTCCCTCCCTCTGCACCAACGAATATTTTAGAGAAGGGAATACGTTGCTTTAAGCAATTGTCAACTGAAAATTAAGTTTAAAAGACCATTGGGACTTTAAGATAAGCAATATTGTAGAATAAAGATTAATTAAACCTAAAATATGAAATGTCAAAATATGGCTTTATTAAGTTCATATAATTTCTGATATTCTAAAGTTTTTAATGGAATTTAAAACTATCTTGTGTTGGCTTTCTGTATTAAATTATACATATGAAACCACTCTGAGGGAAATGTAATTTCGTCCAAGCTCTTGGATCCTGCCATCCATAATGAATAAAATATTGTGGCATGCTTTTATAAAGTTAAATGATTCTTTTGACGAGAATCATTTATCACCTAAAATCACTGACAGATTTTCTTTCCTTCCCCCACTTTGTCTTCATTTAAAATTTTTTCCTGGCCTTTTATGATTATTCCAGTCTCTTGTTAATTACATAAGATTGTATGTAGGTCATCAGATCATTGAATAAAATTTCTATTTTTTTTTTGAGACTTAGTCTAATCATTCTACAAGCCCATGAGAACATTAACAAGAACTCCTCAAAAAAGGATATTTAAATCCATGATAGTCAAGTCACTAGGTCCTTACCTTCTTTCCCCTCAAACCTCAAGACTCATCACTATTTTTCATCTACCTACCACCTCTCTACTTACTACCTACCTACCTATCAATCAAGAGAACAATAACCACAATGGCAAAATGTCATAGTGGCTATGTGCCATTATGTAAAGACAGATAAGAGAATGGGATAGAATAGGTAGCAGTTAAAGAATAAAAGAAACTTTTTTTCTTCCAAAAAAGAAGTTTCCATATTGGAATATCAAATATTATATGGAGAGAATTAAATTCCTCTGTAGACAGGGATTATAAAGGAGTATCTTCAAATTCTAACCTGAACTAGGATGGATTATATCCTGTAGCAATGGTGATAGAAAATATTTCAACAATTTCCTGCAGTACCATGTAAACATACAGTCAGATCTCCTGCCACCAGGAACATAACTGCCTGATGGCCCAGCTACTATTTCTCTGGATCTCCATCTGTGTCCATGCTAAGTTACTCAGTGCTTAACTGAGGAAGAGGACACCATCCTAAGAGGAATATGTGTTGTTTCTTAAAAAGCAGGTTTTTCAGCTGCTAAAGATTTTCCTGAGGGCAACTTAGGAAAATATCACAGTGGAGGAACCACTGCTTTTCCAAGTCTGTGCAGTTGAAATAGGTCAGGCAACTGAATGTCACGCAGGGGCAGAGCACTGGAAAATGCAGTGGGAAATGCTTATGATAACATCAGGGATGGCTGGTTATTACAATGTTGCATTGCTCTTCTAGAGGGATAATCAGAAACTGGGGAGTCATTAACAGACAAGGCCTCTTTGGTAACCTACAAACATGTTATTCATTTGGTAGAAGAGGAGATATTGCTGAAGAGCAAACTCAAGTGAAAAGAGTCACAAAATAGAGACATTTGAATTCTCAATCAAGGTGGGTCTTAAATGCCATGAATAGGGTCCTTGGTTGGGAAAATAGTCTTGAAACATGGTATGAAAAGACTTGGTAAGTGGTGGAAGTTTGCTCTGAAGAACTCACAGGGCTTACAGAAGGGGCCAACATTACTACAATAAGGACTCCATTGTAGAAGCTACAGAGGCCTGTCTGCACAGGAACAGGTGTTCTCCCAGAGAGATATCTATCAGCTCACCTGATATCTAGGACATAACTGTGTGAAATCCCAGAATAATCAGATTAGAATTCTATTGGGGTAGATAAGGGAGGGAAAATTCCAATAAGCCAAAGGAGGAACACTAGTAGGTAGTATGGACTAGAAGGAGGCAGGTGGGAACTCTGGGATCTGATTTTGAGGAAACTTGATCAAGAGGTCCAGAATATAAGCAATAACTCACTGATTTTGAGGTACTTCCCAAAGGCTTGGCCTGAGGCAATGACACAAAGGGGTCAAGAAAACTCATTATTAAATGGCTATCAATGACCTGAAACAAAAGCAATGGATGATGGTAAATGGAAAAGACCAAGCTTCTCTGTCAGACAGTGAGGAAAAAAATTAAAAGGCTGAAATACATGTGCATGATGAGATGAATTAATTGTGTCATCAGAAGATTGAATAGATCCATTGTGCTCCATGGAAGGACACAGAAGACACAGCACTCACCAAGACCACATGGATTCTGGAGAAAGAGAATTATATGCTTTTTGAGTAGCAGTTCCTGCTATGTTAATTCAACTCTGGTAAAGATAAGACAGTTAGTCATGGGATCACTAAGTGATCAGGAATCTCGGCAGTCATCACGAGTTGGGTCTGTCAGACCCACCCAATCATAAAATTGGATAGTCACAACAGTTTTTCATAGAATGGAAATATGCATCTTAGACTGAGCTCAAAGGGGGGGCTGAAGGGTATGAGTAAACTGCCAAATGCCTGTTAGGGGTGGTGCTTGCCTAAGACGAGGATGAAAATAGGTTAGCTTAGTAACTAAACACATCTAAAAACTGTCAGTGTCTAAATTAAATGCATATTTAATGATTTAAAATATGGAGATGAAAATCCCTCCAAAGGACAGAGAGACAACAGTGTGCTTGGCCATCCAATTTGTGTGGAGGAAGTGGCTCTAGGTGAGTATATACAGATTTCTGGTCTATGGTAATGGTCTGGATGAATGTTCAGAGATCTGGAAAGAACTAAATGTCAGAGGTAAGGAATTCTTCTATAGAGACATGTGGAGTAACAGGGGATGTGTACAAAATTATCAACATCCACAGAAGTCATCTGTCATGGAAAAGGCAGTGAATAACCAAACAGTAAAAATGTCTTAAGACATTTGGGTTGGCAATATTCTTTGAGTTGGTAAATTTGACCGAAGTAAACTTCCTAAATAACACTCTTGAATGTGTAAGTGCTTGAAAGCAAGTAATTTAATTTACTTTTTCAAGTATATACAAGCCAGAGTTCATTCCAAATTGTCTTAATTCCCTCAAATACTGTTATCAGAAATAGGGAAAATCAAAGTTCTTCATTTCCTAAATTAGAAAGTACATGCATACACGATGAAATATTATTCCCTGGAGTTATTTTAATGGGCAGAGTCATCTGGAAAGAATTCTGATCTCTGTATACAATGGGAGCTTCTGTTGATACATGTGTTAATATTCTATCATCGTAGGCTTTTAAGAAAATAAACTGATGAGAACTGATTTTTCTTAGAGAGGTTTACCTAGCTGATCAGAAAGGAAAGTTTCAGGTTCTCATGCTTTCTAAGAATGCACTTGCATATTATGGAAGTGTAAGGATTTATGCAGTGCTTTCTCCCAGATAAAGTGTTTCCAGTTTGAATGGTAATACACTGCTAGTTCTGTCCAGCTATATTACTGATGTACTACTCACTAGCAAAGCTGCAAAATATATCCTTGCCTAACTTTTATTTCCTACTCTTTTCTGTGGTTTTTGTTTTTCTAGCAAAAGAGACCTCCCAGGTGCAAAGGATATGGCTTTGTGCTTGTCCAACAAGAATATATCATCTGAATGGGGGACTTCAACTGTGGTAGCTAGTAAAACATAGTACTATCAAGACAACAGTAAAATGGAAGTAGGTAGAAATGAAATGAAAGATATACAGGAAGAGAAAAAACATTAAGCACTGTAGATGCACTAAAGTTGTATAGTCAGTGATTTTGTAACAACAGAAGGCAATAATAAAAAGTTAATCTCTGTTAAATATGTAGTCTTTTATTTTGTGATAGGTATTTTAACCAGGTAATTTCAAAACAATCGTTCAGCCTTTGGACCAGTATTTCCTAATTGGGAGATAACATATCCACTTTATACAGAAAATAACTGAGGTTCAGAAAGATTAAATGATCTTGCCAATCAACAAGCAAAAGTGTAGTAAGTGTATCTGAATTCAGCTCCTGTATACCTGGAATTCCATCCATCAATTCCTGGTCAATGTTTCATTATATTTCATTCTACATAAACAGCAGTGAAATGAGATATAGAATGAGATCTACAATTACAACCTCCAGCAACAAGCAAAAAAAAAAAACAAAAAACTGTGAATCTAATTTGTCAACTTTGCTATTGAAATCATAAGACTCTGCTTGGAATGTTGTTATTTAAAAGTAAAGGTACAAGAGAAGTAGGCTTTGTGTAGATGGAACTAACATACTATAGTTTTAAGAGTCATTTTCCCATAGGGCTGTGCATTCTTTCTTCTTTGATGAATTATATATTTCCCAGCATCTTATCCCTCCTGAAGTTTAGAGAATTGTTCATCTTATGTACCTGGTGGAAAGTATAATCTGCTTCTTACAATAGATACAAAAGATAATGTTTTTCCAGCTTTATTGACATGTAATTGTAGATGACATGATAATATACACAATGACAACCCTAAAAATGTTTATTACAAACAATAAATCAGTAAAGTGGCAGGCTACCAAATCAAAATTCAAAGGTCTATTGCATTCCTATATGCAAATAATGAACTAGAAGAAAAAGAAATTTTAAAAGTTCCATTTACAGAACAATTATAAAATTTCTATACATCACAAGTGACCTTGAGTAGCTAAAGCAACATTAGGAGAAAAGAAAAAAAAGATGTATCACACTGACTTCAAACTGTATTACACTGCTACAGTAATAAAAAAAAAAGTACAGTACTGAAACAAACAAACAAAAAACCAGACACACAGACCAATGGTGATGGGAACACAAATAGGCACATTTTAAAAAATGGAACTAGACCCATAATGAACTCCATACACTAAATTAATTCACAATGAATTAATGATTTGGGTACAAGAATTAAAACTATGAATTTCTTTAAAAAAACACATAGGGGATACACTATAGAACATCTACTGCAAAAATAGATTTGGGACAAGGGAAATGAAAGCAAAAATAAACAAATGGTGATTACATCAAACTAAAAAGTTTTTGTGCCTCAAAAGAAATCATCACAAAAGCAAAAAGGCAGCCTACATATTGGGAGATGATATCTGGCTATCATCTGACAAGGGGAAAATTGCTAGAATATACAAATTACTTAATACAATTGAACAACAAGAAAAAACAGACTACCTAGTGAAAGCATGAGCAAAGACATAAACAGGCACTCCAGAAGCAATCAGGGTCTCTAAAACACTATCAGAAACTTCATAAGAAAATTGAAACTAACTTATTCATTGCTTTTTCCTCTTTGATTTTCTTCTTCTCCACCATTATCTTAATTGTTGATACAAGTGCTAAAGACCACTTTTTCCATGTTTCAATTTTTATAAGCTGAATAGACATTTGCTGGGTATGAAGATAATGGACTCTCTCTTGCTCTTCCTTCTTCTGTCTCGAATTCCCATTAAGGATTATCATCTCCAACCTCATCCATATTCCATCCAAAATAGCTCTAATTATCTTTTTATATACTTATCCTTTCTCTAAAATTGGGAAAATTGTACATGTGTTTTTTCTAAAACCTATGTCTCCATAAGACTCCAATTGGGTTTTATCACTGGTAAGAACTTATACTATGGAGGAAAGGGAATTTGTTTGACATTTAGAAGCAAGTTTATCTCTTTGATGTTCAGTTTCATTTAGACTCTAGTTTAGTTCAACTACCATACAGAAAGACTTAAGCGTGTTCTGTAGCAATTTCAGTATTCCAAATCACATCACATTCTACTTGTGGTAGATGGGTATATCACTGTATATGGAGGAACTTTAAAAAAATAATCACTCTGCCCTGTACTAGCATCTTAAGAATTACAAGGTATAAATCCTCTATTTTTTTATTGTTTTCTGGGTTATATATTCATTTTGGAATTTGTACCTGTTTTACCACCAGAGCAGTCAATCAAAAGTCATCATTTTATTTTATCTGCATCTATATTTATCAATATCTTTCTGAGAAAAAAAGGTTCAATTCATTCATTAGGTATACTTCCATTAAAAAGGAACTGGGAAGCTGTGGTACATATACATGATGGAATACTATACTCAGCAATCAGAAATGAAAAACTAGACTCATTCATGGGAACATGGATGGATCTGGAGGGGATTACGCTTAGCGAAGCAAGTCAGAAGGCAAAAGAA
>JAGFMF010011823.1:5782699-5809145 GCA_019455555.1 Galemys pyrenaicus
CCAAAGGAGGATCAAGGAAAGGAATAAGAACAATAATAATAATAACAATAACAGCAATAAAGACACAGAAACCAAAAATGAGGAGTCAAGGACAGACAGACTGGGGACACCTGGTGGGGAGGGGCGGGGGAGGGTTGAGGGAAGATGGGAGCACGAGGGACTGAGGTATTGGTGCACTGGTGAGATGGTGATGGGGAATACATGGGGATTACAATTAGTGGCAAGTATATGTAAATTAAAAAAAATAAAAAGGAACTGCTGGACGTGTTCAATCTTTTCCATGAAATTTAAATTAGGGTTACTTTTATTTTCAGGATCTTTTTCTATATATATGGAGGAAGATTTGTGATTGGCAGAAGGACAATAAAGGGAGAGAAAAGATGATGAAAGAGACATTAAGTGGTGTCCTAAAGTGTTCTTATTACTAATCATCTAAATTGTTTTTGATTGACACATCAGATACAAACTTTTAAGATCAAATGTAAGAAACTGAATGTTAGTGAAAGGTAGAACTGAGTTATTGCTTTTGCAAGGTCAGGAGCATGTAAGAATGAAGTAAAATGATTATGTACTTTTTCAAGAAGGTACCTAAAGTACATGTGATAAAACAAGATTTCCTAAAACCCTGAGGATAAGAACACCTCTGTGTTCTACAGCATTCATTCTGTTACCCGTCACCCATTGGGAAGCAAATTACACTTACTTTGAGAAAGAGGGGAAGTCTGTAGCTCATAGAAACGAGAAAAGATAAGTATTGTGCGAAAAATCTCGAACCAGAGACTTGACGTGATTTCTCTCCCAGCCTCCCATCTCTACTTCTTGTGGACAATATCTTCTCATACTACAGATAACCTTCAATAAGTGGTGTTAAACATTTTTTAAACTTCTTGTACTGGGCCTCCCTGGTGGCGCAGTGGATTAAGCAACGCACTATGAAGCAAACTGCAGCCACTGCACCATGAATTCGATCCCTGCTGCCGGCCAGGGAGGGAACCCACATGGCGCAGCAGACCTCTCCTGCTGTGCCCGCTGCTCCCCTCAGCAGTGTACTCCTGTTGATCTACCTGTTCTGCTCCCTGCTCTGTCTCTGGTCAATCCTCTCACCCCCCCACACCTGTGGCCTGTACCCAGTGCTTGTATGCATAAATAAATCTTTTAAAAAAATAAACTTCTTTTGAACTGAGTAAACTGGAGTCAGTGCTATGTCAATCAATTCTATGCCTTATCAGCTACAAAAAATACATATAAAAATCACCTCACTGTGCTTATCTTAAAGTCCTAGAATAATATGAATGATTAAACAACTATTAATCTATAACTTGAAATAAGAACATTTTTCTGCCAGCTTCCCATATCAATGTACTTAGCAAACATTAATAAAATGTGTATGGATTCACAAAAGTCCCTAAATAGCAGAAGTAATTCTGACAAAAAATAAGAATGAAGCATCATGCTTTCAGTCTTCAAGCTATATTACAAAGCCTAAGTAATAAAAAACCAGAATGTTATTAGGATAAAAACTGATACACAGATCAATGGAATAGAACTGAGGGGACAGAAATAAACCCATATTTACATGGATAGTTAATTTACAACAAAGGAGCTAAGAATATAGAAAGGAAAGTCTCTTCAACAGAGTTGGAAAAATGGGGCAATCACATGGAAAGAATGAAACTACACAACTATATCACATCATATACAAAAATTAACCCAAGTGGATTAAGGACTTGAATGTAAAACTTGAAGCCATGAAATATATAGAAGACACAGGATAAGCAATGCACAACATCAATTTCAGGAGTGCCTTTGGGAAATCTATTCTAACAAGAAGGGAAACAAAGAAAATATAAATGGAGATTACATCAAACTAAAAAGCTTCTGTATGGTAAAAGAGAACACCATTAAAACCAAAGACATCTTACTAATTTAGAGACTCATTTACACATTGTACATCTGACAAGGGGAAGATATTTAAGACTTAAAAAAAACCTCATACAACTCAACAAAAAAGAAAACAACTCAGTCAAACTATAGGAGGAACAGTGAATAGACATTTCTCCAAAAAAACACACAGATGGCCAACAGCCACAAGGAAAATGTTCACCATCACTTATCATCAATGAAAGACAAATCAAAACCCAGAGATACTACCTCATATCTTTGAGAATGTCTCATATCAAAAAGACCAGAAAAAAGTGTTGGTGAGATTTTTTAAGAAAAAGGAACCCTCCTACACTGTTAGAGGGACTATAAACTGGTTCAATTCCTATGAAAAATAGTAAGATGGTATCTCAAAATATTAAAAATAGATCTACCATTTGATCAAGCAATTCTGCTACTTGATATGTATCTAAATAAAAGGAAAACACTACTTCAAAGGGATATGTGCACTACCTGTCCACTGCAATACTATTTCCAACAGTCAAGTTAGAGAAACAACCTAAACAAGTATCAGATGGTTTCACTATTAACTGGAATATAAATGAACAGAACAAACTAAACCAATCGAACCCAGAAATATGAATGCAGAATTGAGGACTGTGGTGGGGAGCAATTAGGAGGGTTGGCCAATGGATCATGGTGGACAAGTAAGGGTGTTTGGGCGGTGGGCGTGGTGCAATAACACACATCTGAAGAGCAGTGACTCCATATTCTACAAATAATATCACCTCGATAAAAAATAAGTAAAATATGAATAATCTTCACTCATACTCAATGCACAAAAGTTATCAAGTGTTTACTTTTCTGGTTTACTTGTATCATCTCATTAAGTAAAATCTCACAACATTTCTATGATTAATAAATATTATTCCCATTTTATAGATAAGAAATTATAGCAAAGAGACCGTGAGTATCTTTTTTCCTTAGGCCACACTAGTAGTAAGGGATAGAGCTGGGGTAAGTCATAGAAGTTATTTATAGAAAGTAAATGACACTAAATGTCATATGTGGGGAGTATTTAAATTATAGCTACTCCATCAGAAGCTAATTTATTTTTCCTCTATATTTTACTGTTGTCTCCTCCATTCGAGAATGTTGACCTTAATAAGATGAAATCAATGAGGCAGGCTCAAAATAGATAGTACACATTCAACACTAATCCCAGCTTTTAAAAAAAGCACAAGATAGAATAAAAAAAACAATGAAGACATTAACACGACCTGGCGGTGATCATAAATATAGAATCATGAAAAATAATGAATTTCATTTTAATGAAATAATAATTTCATTTTACAGTGGGGTCTTTGATGCACATCAGTTAACAGAGATAGTATCCCATTTCTGGTACGCCAACAGGACAATCAGATCGCGAAATGTCAGTTGCTTACTTGTCAGTCATGACATAGTGAAAACAAAGTAATCCTTCTCTCTAAGGCATAAGCATGCTGACCAAATGCATTCTTCTGTACAAAGTGACGAAACAGAACAAAGAAGTTATTTTAACCCAATAAGCTAGAAAATAGAAAAATAATAATTTTCCATTGATTCTTCTGTAAAATGTCTAGTGTTCACCATATTATAGTGGAAAAAAGTCTTCCACTAATTCTTTAAATATTAAAAATGAATAAAGCTCCTAAAAGTATTGTGCTAATGTTCCATTTTATTGTGATAAAGTATAAGAGAGGCTACCAGAGTGAAGATGTTCCACATTACACCTTTACTATTCCCTTCTTTACCGTGTCAAAATATTTTGTCATGCAACAGTATTTCTTTTGTGAATGAGTACAGCTTTTTTCTCTTAGCTTATCACAGAAGCAGATTCAATTAATAAAACAGCCGCCTTACATTTGCAAACGAAGTAATTCAAACTGATGCCACCAGCAGAGCGGGAATGCCATGGGACCAAGCACTACATGATTTAACAAAGTGTTGTAATTAGAAGTGTATCGTTCGGGAAATTACCTAGAATATTCTCATGAACTGGCAACCACCTTTGCTGTCACCAGCACAAATGGAAATTTAATACACATTTAATAACTTGCACATACAAATTTAGAGTGTATTATTCAAGATTCACCGAAATGAATCATATGCCATTATTTAATCTACAATGCTTCTACTTTGCATCATCTCATGCAGGCCAAAGGATATAATGTACTTGTAAGTATTTTAAATAAGCTTGAGTGAAGACTGAAAATCAAAATGTCCACATACCTATGTGTGTGTACCTATCTTGAATAACTTGTCAAACTTTTGATTTATGTATTTCACTAACTTCCGTGCTTTTTAGACAGGCCTGAATTCAATAATTTCTTGACCCTAAATTCTTTGACAATACTTTTTATAAAACTCAAACTCAAAAGTAAAATATTATAAATTTTATATTTACTTAAGTTGGTTAAGTGGTTTCACTTAGGCTGATCATTTCTTAAAACAAATATCATGTAAAGCTATAAATATATATATATACACACATATACTGGTATATATATATATATATACTTATATACACATAAAGACTCACATATACAGTTATATATACATAAAGACTCATATTTATATTTGCATCAAATAGACCATTTCTGTGGATAGAGCCAACAAAGCATCAGTGGGTCACTTCAGAGGACACCACAGCTGTTACACAGGGATCTGCCAAACAGGCCAGTGTGCACCTCTGTGCTGGTAAGATACAGATGGCCAGTGGGGTTTGAAGTCTTGCCAAAGAATCTTTACCTCCTGTCTTATAACTAATACTATGCATACGAAAAATTTAACGCGTGAGACTGAAATCAGCTGCCCCCTCCCAAATAATCACAGATTATTAACCTTCTCGTAGTTAATTTTACATGCAAATAGAAATATTAGAAATATGAAAAATTCAAAATCAAAGAGCTGAAAGAGTAACAATATCAAATTCATAGATCATTTTTATTTACCAGTAAATGCTACATCTCTTTTATTAATTTTTAAAATTATTTTCTGTCTATGAACCAAGTCCTTTGTATGATCTGTTTCAAAATACAAACTTCTGGAACAACAAAATAGCTTGATGTTTAACTTTATGGCAACACCATAACTGTGAGGGACAGTTATTTCTCTGTGAGGCTATTTCCCATGAGTACTATACAACTATTATCAAGTAAAAGCAATAAATGATAGAGGGGTAGAAGATAAACCTGCATATCTTCATTTTCCCTCCACATGACCCTTGAGAAACAGGTTCCATGAAAGGTCAGCACAGAATCGTTAGGTGCCACATTTGATGCTCTTCCAGCTGGACACACCTGAGTCTGAGCATACTTCTTATTTTTCGCTAAAGTCCATTTTACAGTAGTCTTCACTGTGCAGTCACTGGTATCAGTTGTCCTGGTGGCCACTTAAAAATTATGTAACTACACCAACCTGACTCCCATTTGATGTTGACTACAGATAGCTTTCCAGGTACACCAGACCCCTCTCTTCTTCACCCCCATATCTAGGCAAGCTGCTAAGAAAGGTGCCCCCTCCAGCGGCGCTGTGTCAGGCGCTGAAGTCCTGTCCTACACACAGGGCCCCCACCTCAGTCTTCCTCCTAATTATAGTAAAACCAAGTTGCTTTCTTTTCCCTGCTCTTTTGTCATTTTTGAACCAGCTTTGGAGTCTACCCAATTCTCTCTTCATTTATGCAATAAATTTTTCATAACTCCTGAGTATGAAGGATGGCCATCAGCCTCAACACTCAAACTCCTATCTGTGTGAAAGTCCTGCCTCTGTGAAGTATTCACAGAAGAAACACAACTGTACCATCTGGTGTTTGCAAAGCCAAGAAGGAGATGTCAAGTATAGAGTAACCTGAGCAGTTCTGGGCTATTACATTAATCAGGCCTAGCAGAGATCGTCTATCACTAAGAGGTAGACTCATTTTTCAGTGAATTGACTTAAAGTACAAGCAAATTTTGATCTAAAGTAAACCTGCTCTTAACAATGACTGCTTAGCAACCTCAGTAGCCTTTTGGGAGGTAATATAAGAATCTCTAGATCTAATAAAGTCTAGCCTAACTAATAGTAGCAGCTTCAGCTACACTTGTATCAGCAGATTGCATTGGGAAAGGAACATGTGGTATTTAAAAACTGTCAAACAGTTACATATGCTTTCCCTAATCAAAGGCCTATGATTTAGTTTTAGAAAGCCTATTCCCAAAGCAGGAGTAGCTTCATTACCTCCAGGTTTGCCATTTCACTTTTTTAAAACTTTAACTAGTGATTCTTGGGTGTGATATAAACATTGACATTAACCATCATCCTAAATGCTGCATCTTATGGACTACTTATACTGTTATTTTAGAATTAGCAAAATCCATACCCTACAAACTGTATGGTGTAATGAAAAGATCAGAAGGACAGAGCTATTTACCATGAGTGGTCCTGAGCTCTCCCTAAAATTTCCCCACACTAAACAACTAGGAGAGCTTGGAAGCATTATCTAACTGTTCTATCAGAGAATATGTAATGTCTCTTCCATATGCAAAAATATTCCATCTTGACAAACATAAAACTGGTCACAGAAACGTGAAAGATGAAGAATACTGTTATGGTATAATAAACACAAAGGTTGGTCTTACATCAGTGGTAATCTTAGGTCATTCAAATTTGAGTTGAATCTTTGCAGGCACTGCATACCTTCTCCCTTCCCATTTTCTCATGACATCAACTGTCCAAAGTCATACTTCTAAATAAATAAAGACCATAATTGTTATTCAGCTACCCTGACTATTGAAAAAATGACTTATGGTTATTCAGCTACCCTGACTATTGAAAAAATGACTTATAATATGTCTCCTCAGATGTCTTCCTTTATGGTCTTTGAGAAGTATCCCAATGGGCCATACACACTATCTTCTGGGTTAACTTCTTCCTTGCTTGTTAACACTGCTCTTTTTATTTCAAGTGCTTCTGTGTTTTCATCTCCTAACTTTAAAAAATTAGCTCTAGTTTAGGAAAAATTAATTTCCAATTTTTAAGCTAATTTCCCTGCTTCAAACTCCCTCATCAGATGTCTCTCTTCCTACCACCCCCACAGAATGTCTCTATTTAAAGTTGTCTCTTTATTGTTTTGTTTTGTTGTGTTTTTTTGTTACTTTTCATCATGTTAGTCCCTCCTATAAGTGAAACCATCTGATATTTTTCTTTTTCCCCTTTAGCTCCATCCATGTTGTTGCAGAGAGCATTATTTTATCTTTTTGATTGCTGCAAAGTATTCCATTGTGTATATATACCATATCTTCTTGATCCAGTTATCTATTTTTGGGCATTTGGGTTGTTTCCATGTCTTACCCATTATGAACAATGCTGCAATAAATATAGGGATGCAAGTATCCTTTTGAATTAATGTTTCTGTGTCCTTTGGGTAGACCCCTAGGAATGGAATTGCTGGGTCATATGGCAGCAACATTTTTTGTAGTCTGAGGAACTTCCACACAGCTTTGCATAGTGGCTGGACCACTTCGCATTCCCGCCAACAGTGTAGGAGAGTTCCTTATTCATCACATCCTCACTTAACAAGTTAACCTAGGGCCTCCCTGGTGGCGCAGTGGGTTAAGCAACGCATTATGAAGCAAACCGCAGCCACTGCAGAACGAGTTCGATCCCTGCTGCCGGCCAGGGAGGGGACCCACATGGTGCAGCAGACCTCTCCTGCTGTGCCCGCTGCTCCCCTCAGCAGTGTACTTCCGTTGATCTGCCTGTTCTGCTCCCAGCTCTGTCTGTGGTGAATCCTCTCACCCCCACGCCTCTGGCCTGTACCCCACTGCTTGTATGCATAAATAAATAAATCTTTAAAAAAAAAATGAACAAGTTAACCTAAAAGGTTTTTCCATTTGGTTCCCATAATACAGCAGATTGCCTCCAATAAAAAGAATTCAGAGACTATCCAGACAACAAATGTTCCTAAGGTAGAAACTGTAACTAAGGTAGAAACTGCAAAGTTTCCTTTTAACCCAATCTCAAAAATTACGTACCATTACTTTAACTGCATTCGTTTATTACAAATTTTCCATTGAGGGGACCAAAATTGAAGCAGAGGAAATTATATTCCACCTTTTGATGGAGACATGGCAAGGTTAAAACACCACAAAATAAAAATATGGAATGGGAGAAATTATTGTTGTCATCCTGGTAAATACAAATTCCCATAGAAATCAATGACACTAATGATTCATTTACCTGATTTGTCTGGATCATTCCCTGATATGTGACTCAATTCTATGTCTTAATATTATTTAGAGAAGATTCACTATCCATGTCATTGTTCTTCACCACAAGGGGATCATGTACACCATAGGAATATCCTGCTATTGAAACAGCGTAGGAGGTGAAGCAATCACTGAGTCTATCACTTCTTTAAGTATGAATTCCTACAAGGTTCTCTTTTATAATTTACAGAATGTTCAATGTTCTATTCCTTTGTCCCATGTGGTTGAATAGAAAATATCCTATGCATTGTGTAATTTCTATTGTAAAAAATGACAGCTAACCCCCTCAAAAAAAAAAAAAAGGTGATATAATTTCAGATGCAATTCATTTTCTATTACATCTCACCCTCTCTCCAGGCACATATTTGTGTATTAAGTAGGAAAGGGGGAAAAAAAGTGTGGAGATTTTAACCAGACTAGAAGAATCATTATGCAATGGAAAAAAAAAAAAGGAAGTAAAAGAATGTGCAGCAACAGAAATCCTGATTTAGGCTTAGGTAGTTTTCATTTTAAGAGGAAAATTTTTGTTCAAAAACAGCTGACTTGAAGCAATTTCATTAACGTTAGAAAAAGAGCACTAATTGATCCTCAGTCAACTGAACATAATCCCAACCAGGGATCAGTTAGTGGAAAACATCATTGTTAAAACATAATATAATATATTCACATGAGGACAAAGAGTCATTAGCAGTAACACTTTGGAACTCAACTGCCCTTATAACTAGTGCATTAGCCTGTTCATTTAGAAGATAACACAACTTGATTTAAGAAAAGGTCAATGTAATGGATCTTTGTCCATTGTCATTGCCCAATGTCATTGTGACATTAATGAACTTCCTCCTGCTATTCAAAGTGGCAGGGTAATGCTGAACTCTGCAATTTGATAATTAGAAGGAATGATGACCTGATACTATTCTGCCGCAGTAATGATGGTTATTATATTCTACCTAGTTAGTAATATACTTTACCTCCTTGGTCAAGGAACTTTGCATTACATCCTCCTCCATTTTGTGAATAAGTTGTTGAGATTTGTTTCTAATGTTATTTGGCAACAACCTCTCCTGCAACCCCAATCTCCAAATAAAATAAGTATAATGTAACTAAAATTCTTGGCTCACTAGAGATCAATAGAAAAAAATATTGTGTTCCATATGTTCACTATGCACCAGTCAATATCGTATAAATATCATTGATTAAACTGGGAGATTTTAGGTATGTACTGTAAGACTGACCTAGATTCAAATTTGGGTTCTATCTATGTGCTATGCAACCATGGAGAAATTACTCTGTATTTCTGTGTCATAAGATCCTCATCTGCAAATTATAATAATATATTAATCACTTAGTATGTTTTTGGAGGGACTGTTGAAAAATATAATGCATACAAAAACAGTTTATTTCCCTACACTTTTAATACAATCAATACATTACATTTGTTATTATTCCTGATGGAATCTGTAGCCCACAAAATAACATATTTTACCAATATTAATTTTTTAAAAATTCAGAGAAAACATTTCTACTTAGAAAATAGAAAACTGAGGGGAGTTTCACGCCCATCATCTTCCCCACCAAAAACCTGGATAAATCACAAGGCCATGTCAATATTATTTATTGAATCTATAAGAGGACTAAAGTTAAGAAACAACAAGTCGACTAAAATTCAAGAAAAAAAATAGGCTTCTTCAGGTAGACAGGTAGTGGGGACACTGGATTACCTGTGGCAGAACATTGGAAGCACCAAGCACCCCAGAAGTAGGTAAGAACCAACTTACAGTACTAACAAATTGGTAAAGGTTGAATATAGTGAGTTAGTGTGGCAGTCAGAAACAAAAGGAGAGTTGCAGCCTTGTGTGTGTGTGTGTGTGTAGCAATGCATCTACCAGGCACAATGGAAAGCAAAGAGACTCCCTTTGATATAAAAATCTCCATAAGAAGTATGAAGTGGCTATGAGAAAGGTATGGAATGCTTCCAAATTTCTTTCCTGAAAATAAATAAAAAAGCTTACACCACTATAGAGGAGTAACAAACTGACTACTCCAGGGAACAATGCAGAAGAAAAAAATTAAAAGAGGGTAAAAAGAAACCACAAGCCAGAAAAAGCCATAGGTCCATTATCTAATAGCAATATTCGATAGCTCCTAACTATGAGGAAAGGACAGAAAATTCCAATTCAAGACACACTAAAAGATGTGGGACAGAATCTGACTGCCACAGATAATCAGAGCAGAAAACTCATAATGAGATGTAGGTGAACAAAACCTGGCTAATATCAAGGCAGGAAAAGGAGATCAGGGACTTCTATTCACCTATCATTCATAACCCTCTTATTCCTATTAACCTGCCAACATCAGTAATAAATATGTGGAGAGGGGTAAGAAGTTAGAGACTCAGTAGAATGTTGACAAAACCCTTTTTCCAAGCTCTTACCCAAAGCACACAGTAATACTAGAAAAACTGGAATCTAGTTAGGCACTGAAAAAAATAGTATCAATAAAAAATTCCAAAATGAAACACTCCTGGTTAGATTGATTCAAAACCCTAACACTAATGGCCTACAGGAGGAAATGAGGCTATTTGTCTCTACTTCCTACACAGATGTCCAACTTCAATTGCAAATGAGATAAACAAAAGAATAGAGGAAAAAGGCAGTCAAACCTAAATAATTTACCAAAAAAAAAAAAAAAAAACAGAAGAGATGACCCAGATAATGGAAAAATAGGGCAATGAATTGGAGAGACCTGTGATTAATACGCTAAAGGCTCTAGGGGAAACAGTGTACAACATGCACAAAACTGAGGCATTTCATAGGTTCATCAAAGCATTGACACTCGTGGTGGTGGTGATGGTGATGCTGCTGCTGATAATGTAATGAGAAAAAGAATTCCTTCTACTGACTAGCCAGGAGAATTGACACAGCCAAGGAAAGAATCTGTGCGCTTGTGATAGGTCAAGAGAAACTGCCCAAAGTAAAAAGAAAAAAGAGGGGGGAAAGTCTTAAATTAAAAGCTGAGATCATTTCAGAGATAAGGAATGCTATATAATCTATAACTGGAATTCCAAAGTAAGAAAAAGACTGAGGGGACCAAAGGATTTGAGTCAATAATTACACAGTATTTTTTTTTAAAGGAATGAAAGAACATGAACCATAACAGAGCCCAAATAACACTTAGACATATCATATTAGAACAGTTGAAACCAAAGCTACAATAAAAATCATGAAGACAATTGAAAAAATTACATTAAAATGGAACAAAACTAAAAATTACAGCAAACTTACAGTCAGCATTTCTCTACCCAGGAAGTCATTGAAATTTGAAATTCACAAACACTTGAAAAGCAGACTTAACTTTCCTAATCAGTACCATTTTTCAAATCTTTGTTTTGTTTTTTTGTAACCTTGGAAGCCTAGACCAAAAGCAGCGATGCCTTGCCATCAGCAAGGCTTCAGTCTTTAATATTTAATTAAGGTTGAAGAGAGAATCGTATGATTCCTCACCCCATCAATTATTTTTGCTTCAAACTGTGAGAGAGCTAATGTATTTCATAAGAGGACCTTATTAGTTAAATCGTATAAATATTGAACAATTTGCACATATTTTCTCTAATCACTGCCTGCACATGGTTCACAGCCTGCACAGTGGGGTGGAGGAAGATGGGGGCTCTTATACAACACAAAGGCTGCAGAAAGGGGTTTGCACAAATGTTCCTACTGTACCAAAGCCCACAGGAAGAAAGCATCTGTCCTTAATAATTGCTAATAACATTTATTGCTACATATGCCAGGCACTTGCATTTCACTAAGCATGTCAATTGTATATTATATTCCCCATTCCTGCTCTTTGAGCTATTATTTTTATTGGCATCATAACCTTCATTTTATGTATAAGGCAGCTAAAACTCAGAGGGCATGAGACACTTGCCTAAAATCACAGACTTTATCAATGAGGAATTGGTCATATTTTAAACCCACATTTGTTTCTATTCTATCATTGGGAAGGCTGAAGCACTACACAGTATGTCCTCTCGATTTAGTGTCTATCCTATTCTTTGAAGGCCCCCTTGCCTAAATTTCAGTTCTGGAGGAGAATCAAAAGAAAGCCAGAAGAAAGCACATCTTGGTGGGAAGAATATAAACTCTGAGTAAAGGTTCCATATCTGTTTATTTTGCAAACCTTTGTTTTTAGCTTATAGTTTTATGCTTGGCACATATTAGGCACTTAATATTTGTTGAATCAAATTGCTGGAGTAGAGTGCTTTATCTTCTTTGAGCTTACCATTATTTTATTCAAAATCATGAATATTCAGCCCTCTTTATAGGAGAAGCAGGCAAGGATTCAATGTGTTGTCCTGTGCCACACTTAGAGCAGACATTGCAGTGGCTGGCCAGCAGGAGGAGGCGTAGATCCCCAGGGTGCCTCTCTATGTGGGTAAGGTGGCATAAAGGACCACATGTTTGCTCCCAACACAATGAGCTGAGCTGTCCTGCTGAAATGACAATCTGATTGTCAGTTAGTGGGAACCTGTCACAGTGATTAATTCGATCATGCAGTCAATTCAGTTAGAAAGTTGATGCTGTGCCAGTGTGGAACACAGTGGAGACCCTTCCCTACCGTGGCCATCACTCACCCTTAGCACTCCTGCACCATGCTCCATCTGAGGTACTGCTCAAGAGCTGGCTCTTTCACAAATACAGAAGGAACAACTTTAGCCTACAATTAAGCTGGCAGTGAAAGCACTCAATCATTTTCAATTAGTTGTCAGATCAGTTCTTAAACTACCAAACACTGGAGACTTGGAGGATGGCACATCACAGTGAAAGCTGTGCCTAAAAAGGATCCTGTGGGATAATATCTGCCTCTGGCAGAAATATCCAATTTACTTGGTTGGTAGAGAACTGAATCCTGCAAGAAAATCCCAGGTTGCGGTGATATACAGCTGACTCAGACTACAGCACTGACATGCTTTGAGAAATACAAACAGACCTCATTGTTACTATGGCAGTGGGTATGAGCCCCAGGCCAGAGAATCCACATCACTTAACTAATTGCACTTGAAGATTAAATTCACAGTACTCATTAACCAGTAGGGACTACTGAGAGCTCCTACCTGACTAGCACTGTGACTGGTTCTGGAACAAGTGAAAGAAAAAAGAAAAAAGTGGTGGTGTACTAAAAAGAATATTCCATTTATTTATTTTTTGTCAATTATGTTTATGTTTATTGAGGTAAAGCTTGTTTACATCAATTCATTTGTCTTAGATTAAGGATTATAGGTTCAAATCTATACAAATGCATGTTTTCATACCAGGTCCACCATCAGAGATCCAATAATCCTTCACCATGCTCCATTTGGTCACATCCTTTCCTTGTTCCTAACACATCACCTCCCACTTCTGGTTACCTCAGTTTTGCAGTAACTTTGCAAGGGTTTGTTATTGATTGGTTTTGTCTGGCCCTTTGTTTTGTTTCTCTATTATTTCTCTTCTTCCTTCTGACTTACTTTGCTTACCATTATTCTTTCCAGTTCCATCCATGTTGTCACACTGACAAGAGCTCATATTTTTTTAGAGCTGAGTAATATTCCATTGTGTATGTGTGTATTTTTCTGATCCACTCCTCTATCGTTGCATACTTATGTAGTTTCTATAACTTTGCTATTGTAAATAGGGATGCAAAGAACATAGGACCTATATCCCTTCAAATTAGTATTTTTGTATTTTTCTGATAGATACCTATGAATGGAACTGGGTAATATAGTAAATCTATGTTTAATATTTTGAGAAACCTCCATACTATTTTCCATAGGGTTGGACCAGTCTATATTTCTACCAACAGTGTACACATCAGATTAGGTATTGAATCTTGAATCTATCTCTTAGTAGCTGTGTGACATTAGGCAAGGCATCTAACCTCTCTGAGCCTAGTTTTCTTATCTGAACAATATTACAGAATTTTTAAAAATGACATTCAGTAATGAGCAAAAAATATTCATTATTCAGTGTAGAGTTAATAAACATGGGTTTGAATTTTTTAGTCCATGTAAAGTATATATAAAAGCTGTGAACTCAATCTCAGGAAACTAACAGTTCATGTGGAAAGACAGCATTATTTGGAGATTATCATGAGTATGAAATTAAATTTTAAGTTGAACTGAATTTTACCTAATCTGAAAAATTATTATTCACATCAAAAATGTTTATCTTGTTTTTGTTTTTTAATCAGTCTTTATTTTCTCCATGAGTTCTAACCAGCTGTTTAGTTTACAAAGTATTTAACATATTTGTAATCCCAGAGCTAGATTTTGAAATAAATGTTTAATTTGTCTATCACTAAAGACTTCTTTTGGCTAAAGTACTTAAATCTATCACCCCTTAGGTAATAGTTTCTTAATTTTGTACGCCTTTAGATTATTCACATAATTCCCTTCATAAAAAATGTTATATTATTTTATACTGTAACAAACCTACTTCACCTTTGAGTCTTTTTAGCGATTCTTTATTTTATAATTAAACATATTTTCTTACATTGCTATTAATTTTTGGACACTATTTCTCCTTTAGGGGTAGTTTCTGTAGTTCTCCCACCACCAAAACACCTATGATTCATCACCCCAACATCGTGTCCTCTTCCCTCCCCTATTTTGGCCCATCACCCATTCCACTTAAGGATCAGCAATCATAGCTATAAATATTTTGAAGAAGGCTCAGAAATTTCAGATTTGTAGGTGTGATAACCTTTGAATTCAGAGAATAGTGTGAGAACTCTTCATTTATTTCCATAAATCCTATTATGAAGTAGATTTCCATAAACCATGATACAGCTACAGCTAAAAATGTGGCTATCTTAGGAAGGGCCTCTGGTCACTGAAAATCACTTAGTATAAGTTGTCAAAGTTAATGACAACTTCACTACCACTTCTCTTTTTTTTTTTGATCCAAGATAATTTTAGTTTAAGGTGAGGTTGTAAAAGTCATAACTAAAATTAGTCCTATGTTTCCAACTGAGTGAAGAGAGGAAGAATCTGTGGCAGAACATTAGAAAACTAAAATTAAAAAAAAAAAATGTTTTCCCTCTTTAAATTCCAGTAAGTACAAAGCAAGTATATTAGTATCTAATTAAATTAGATGCATTTAGATAAGGCCAGGTTGAAGCAAGGAAAAATTATGATTAGAGAAATTGTTTTATAATTTCATTGTTTTCAGTTAAGCAGATAATGATAAAAATCCAAATTGAGAAGCATCTTAGCTTTGATTCTTCCTGAAAGCTGAGCCTGAGATTGGGCCTTGTGTGTCAATAGCTGGGAGAACTGATTCCAGGAAGGAACACTCTGGGAGAATAAGATGGGGAGAAGAAGGAACAGACTCCCATTGCTTCGAAGGCTCTGCAGCAGTAAGTATGAAAATGCATGAAGCTTGGGAGATGGGATGCTGTCAGCATGAAACTCATCTAAAGTGGTGCTATGGCTGAAAGGAGAGATGGGTGGAGGGGCTGTAACTGGGACCCCAGAGGATCCACTCAGAGCTTAATGAATATGCTTGAATGACTAAAACCAAGCATTCTGGATATTTGTATGAAATGCGGCTGATGCTGAAATGGCAGTGACTATATTAACTCTTTCAGCTGTATGTTTAAAATCAAGTTTGAATAATATTTTGTGACTTCTGTATCTCCAGTAAATTGAATATATCTACATGAATATATCTTCTGGTACTGGGAATACTCAATCTCTGGTGGCCTTTTTAAGGGACTAAGGACCAATTCACTATGGGTGAATTGGTGGTGGGAATCTCTCGGAGAAATCATACATTGTATAAATATGAAGGATGATGTAATAAATATACATAAAAAATAACTGAGAAACCTAAAAAAAAAAGAAGAAGAAATTGGAATGATGAGAATTGCCTCAGTGGGTAACTTTGTGGATGGTGTGACTATTAACAAAACAAAAACTCAAAAATATATTCTAGTTATTTTCTAGTAGTAGAATCAGAACAGAGAGAAAAAGAGAGGGTAACACTGGCAGGGGGCCAGGCCCACTATTTCCATGGCCTTAGCTTACTTGTGAGAGTGAGGTGAGGTGAGAGTTGCTCCCCACTTTCCTGTTAGAGGATTCCCCATGCACCTTCCCCGAGCACGCTGTTTATCCTCCCCTTCCTTCCTCTGACACATCAGAGTGTGAACAGGAACAGGGATCACACACCTCTGTTCGCGTCTCACTCATGGGACAGCGTGGGGCTTGGATGGAACAAACACCCAGTACATTTGTGTCTAGGAAGTTATAGTAACTATCTGAAGTATTCAAATTATTCAAACAAAAATCGCCTCTTTGCTAAGATCCTCCCCCAGGTCCTCATAGGTCACTCAGGGACATGCAAAGATAAGAGATGCTACAGAGAGCGCCTTGCACGGCATTGCCCTCGAGCTCACAAGAAGTGACACAGACAGCTGAGCCTGTAGCAAAACAGTATCTTCTCACATCAACCTGCGCTTACCCCAAAGAACTGCATATTCCCCTCAAGAACCTCAAGGATAAAGGTAGAACTATGAAAATTAAGAAAAAAAAAAACCAGAATTCCTTATTTAAAAAATACTTGCAAAAGAATAGCACAAAATTATAAAAAACCAGGGGCCTCTCTGGTGGCACAAAGGGTTGAGTGCCCACTGTGGGGCTTCTGAAGCCACTGCAGTGTGAGTTTGATTCCTGGCCAAGCGGGTGACCCACATGGCACAGCAGACCTCTCCTGCTCACCCGCTGCTCCACTCAGCAGTGTATTTCAGTCTATTGGCCTGTTCTGCAACCCACTCTGTCTCTGGTGAATCCTCTCACTCTTTGCACCTCTGGCCTATACCTTAGCTCTTGTATGCATAAAAAGAACTTAAAAATAAATGAAATATAAAAATTAGCTCTGAAGTCATCTCTATCTTCCTACATTATCACCCCTTATCCTTCTGGCCCAATCAAACCAGCTTCTACCTAAACTGCTTGTGAGAATAAAATAACTCACAAACTATCCTTCCAACATTACATTAGTAAATGGTCAGTAAACAGGTGACTGAGGAATTTGCTTACAGAATTCCATCACTTCTCCTAAATAAAGCAGTTTTTCACCCTTAGCATTTTGGGTTAGATAATTCTTTCCTTCTGTAGGAAGTGTCCTATATATTACAGAATTCCTGACCTCCACCTTCCAGAAGTCAGTAGATGTTTTTTTCTAGAGTTGATGCACCAATTTGAACAATAAATATTTTTAAGTGCAAATCACTGCAACTACAGCACCAAAGATACAAACATGTCAGGATTTGACATTATGTTATAAATACAGACACAAAATAGGCACTGAAAATTTACTTGTCATAACTGAAATGTCCCCCCAATTTGCCAAATGTTCTCTGGGGGGCATAATCACCTCTGATAGGACCCACTGAAATAAAGGAAGGTCCAAGGCATGGGGTGCTTTTGTAAGAACTATAGAAAACTGATATATCTATGTGTGCACATGTTGGGATTCTAAGGGAGTTTTAGGTGAAGCACATGTTTCATTCATATTAAGTGTATGACTGGTTTCCTTACTCCTGATTTGATCAAAATCTAGGTGTTCATTCTTCATTTTCTTGAATGAAAAAGAAATTATAAAGAAATTTGAACTCAAATTAGACCTTTGAAGGCATCATTTAGATGTTAGAGTCTTGGAAAAAAAGAGAGGATGTTTATTCACTCTGTATTTGCTCATTGATATTATACTCAGTATAGTGCTTCATAACACCTTGCAGAACATGTTGAAAAGGCTTTAGAACAAAAACAATAGAGCATCTAAACTAACCTGGTGGCCTTGCAGCTCAAACAGCTAGGTGGCCCAATTCCAAAGCCATCTATTGACAAGGACACTTGTAGATATTGTAAACAAATGGCACACTGGAAAAAAAGAGATTGTTCCATTTAACAAAAGAAAACCCAAACCAAAACAACATAAAATCCCTCTATTTAGATCAGTGAGGTGCTCCAAAGCAGAAAAAAATGGATTCAATATACTTCCTAACCCTTAAATACTCAAAGTGATTTAACTGTGAAAATAGGTGGACTTACCAAGTCCTGCTAGATACAAGTGCTACTCTTGACCTGACACCTTTGCTCAAACTCTTCCTAGGAGTAAATATACAAAACAGGTAACAGGTAATTCAAAAAACCCACAGATTTTCACTTTCTCTCAACCCTTAATTCTAGCCCTTGTAGATCTGATGGAAAAACAATCTTTTCTGTTTTTTTTTTTTTTTATTTCACACCTGGCAAAACAATAGGGACAGACACTTCAAAGGGAGCTGCAATATTAGATACACATCTAAGAGATTGTTTCTAGAGCTCCAGAGGGTTTCTCCATGCGTAATAAAGTTGTGCCTGCTCTGGATATTTTTGTCCACTCTGTTATATTTGATGCTTCATTATATATTTGAAACAAAGATGCAGGCACCATACGTCACTCTGGTATGGTGCAGTATGGACTATGGTAGTGACTAAGGTATGGTCAAAGTACGCACCTTAATTAAAATTACTTTATTGCTGAAGAATGCCAACCATAATCTAAGACATTAGGAACATGGTACCAGTATAACTGTGACTCGGGCTGGCCAAAAACTTTCAATCTGTGTAAGGTGTACTATCTGAAAAGCACAATTAAGCAAGTACTATAGGACAGGATGTATCTGTACTCAAAGGATAGAAACATGGAGAGATTCAAAGAGGCCTTTCATAAAAATGGTTCCTAAGTCTGTAAAGGAAGAATGGAAAAAATGCAGCTGTAGCTTTCACTTAGATAACTTAAGGCTCACTCAAGATGCCCACTACCCAGTACCTAATATTTCAAAATGGGTATTTCTTTACGAAACTACTCATCACAGTACAGAAAAACTGGTTACAATCTTAAGTCAACATAGCCTGAAAAACTATATAGACAGGTGAGGATATTTGTCAGGTAATGTAGCATGGCCAACAGTATGAGCTAATCCTAAAAATACTGTAGAACTGGGGCAAGAACCCAAGGTGCAGGGGCCATTTAAATAAAATCTTCACTTGGGTTTTATTCAAATACTGTATCTAAATATTTTTCAATTATTTTTTGTCTATTTCTTGCCCAAGAACTCCAACCTTTAGTCACTAAAATTATGCCTTTTTCATGTTTCCAAACTGCGGATACCAACTTTCTTATGAAGTAACTGAGGATCATACTTTATAGGAACCAGTATAAAGGAACCTTGTAATTTTTTGCCCTTACTCAAAAACTATGCTACCCTTATTAGCAACCACAGTCCTCTGTACAGGCTGAAAATAAACAAAGGGATCCTTAGATTAGAACCAGGTGAGTTCTCAGGGAGCTCCCTTAGCACTACCCCTTAATGGTCCCTAGAGATATACAGTTAGCTTCCAATAAGTTGACATCTGCACAGCCCACATGTTCAGCAGGAATCCTCATCCCTCAGTAGTAGTAGGAGGATGAACACATAACATTTGGCACCAAACAGATGGGATTTGCAGCAGTTCATTAGTCAGGTATAAGCATAACCTGGAGAAGGAAGATGTCGCATCCCATGCAGGGCCACATGGGGACTGTACTTGGGAACTAAGTAAACAGCAGAGGCTGTAGGAGGCCAGCTTTGCTGTGAAAAGAGGGTTCCTGACCCTTGGTTCCTGCAGGAGGAGGTGATTAGCATATCTGAATAATTTCACAGGACATCAAGGGAGGTGAAACTCCAGTTGAGAACTGAATAGGGTGCAGCTATTCTGGCACTTTTAGGGGGACTTGCTGGGTAGAGAGACTTTCTGCTACATGACTGGGCATATCTCACAAGAGCTGGAGAATTCACAGCTAAGCATTTGAGGTTCTGTTAGGCTCAAAGTTTTAAAAGAGTATATGTGAAATTTTAGGTCTAAGGTTTGGAAAATTAACCTGTGATGCTACATTCTTCCCTGCTACATGCAAACTTGTCAAAAATTAAAAAGAGACTTAAGTACTTGCCCATCCCAATTACCAGTAGATTTAGGCTAATCTCCCACATCTTCTTAAACAACCTCTATGTGATCTTCGAGCAGATTCCGTTGGCTTGGAGAGACATCAGAGAAAAACTGCTCTTGAAACTTTTTTTGAAAATACTGTTGAAAACCAATACAACAGTGAAATTCCATAGACAACCCTAGAATTCATGTCTCAGAATTAGAGAGACAATCCCTAGTTCCACAGTTTAAAGAGCCTCTAATAGTGTTGAAACTCAAGGTTCTCAGAATTCTGATGGAGGAATGTGATTTGGGGAAGTGATTTTTGAAACTAGCACCTCTGATAGCGGATCGCTTCTGCCCAAGACGGAGACTAAATTCCTGCTTTACATTTCATCTGTCTGCTTATAATCGTTGCTCTCATTTTATAGATCTCTGGGTGTCAATTCATTATGACCATTTTTTTTTCCTCTTCATGACAAAAGTCAAAATATATTCATTCTAATTCCTTTCTCAGATTATTCCAAACAATAGCCACTGCCAATTTACCAACTGCTGGTTATGTCATTTATCACCAGACTCCTTTTATAAAAAACTAAATTTTAGTCTTGTCAAATAAAGCCATATGGGAATTATAAGAGTATTTTCTGCTCATGCTAATGGTCAAAAGACCTTAAATATTTGTGACTTTCCTAAAATCACTCTCAGAAAAAAATCAGTCATTATGATCTATTGATTTTACATAGGTAATTTTATTTTTTAATTTTTTAAGTTTATATATATTTGACATCAATTGTAATCTCCATGTATTCCCCATCACCATATCACCAGTGCACCATCACCTCAGTCCCCTGTGCTCCCATCTGCCCTCCACCCTGCCCCTCCCCCCTCCCCACCAAGAGTCCCCAATTTGTCCTTGTCTTTTCATTTTTGGTTTTTGTGTCTTTATTGTTATTATTAATTTGAACTTAATAACCTTTATAGGTAAATAAGTTAATTGGTTGCCACAGGGTGAGATGGAAATGTGTAACCAGTCTAGATAGACTTCATGCTGTAAACAATTGCTATTTTTCCTGGTTTTCACAGAACTATCAGGTACTAAATCCTTTATGGGCAGGGTGTCTGGTTTTGTTTGGCCCACAATAACTTGGTGCACTTTAGGAAGACTATTCTAAGATTTGTCTGTACACTTATCTGACTATAAATCACCAAGGCTGAACTTCCAAACTCAGACACAAACTCCAAAATTGGGACATCCTTGTTTATTCAGACACTCATCTAGGGGATATACTGATTCACAGTCTATGAAAACAATCACAGCAGTGAAGAGTAGGAACCATTTTAAAGAGGAAACATTCTCTAGGAAGTGGATCACTACCTGATAGAATTTATTGTTGATACCTCCCCTTCTCCAGTTTGCAGGTATAAGTAGTGACAGTTGGAATGCTCTAGATTTATTCTTGGTTAGTAATGAGGGTATCTATCCCACTGCATACATGTCTCACTCTACTTGAGTCATTGAAATAGACAAGAAAGTACAACCCATATAACACCTCAAGGAAAACACTACTTGACTAAAGTTAAACTTGATGCCTTACCAGATTTGTTCTTTTGACCTATATTGGGGAATTCAAATTTCTACTTCTGAACCACCTGAAGGCACTATTTTTCTAGTTTGTATCATGGTGGTCATGATGCTCATACTATGTGTTCTATTTGGGGTTTTAAATGCTTCTATACAGTCACTCTCCAATTAGATGATCACCATGGTAACGCAAAACAACAAAAGTGACCTTTAGCACAATTAACTCTGGAGACAACTGAACAATTCCTGAGAAATAAAGGTCTGAATCTATAGCATTTCCTGAATTGGGTCTAATGAGAGAATGACACAAATGGGGACAGAGACTGAATATACAACCAACCAAAAGCAACACAATAAATGACAATAGACTGCTGCCCAAAATCTCTTCAACAACCAACTTGGGAAAGCTAACCTCTGCTGCAAATAGTTCCAGTATAGTCAGAACTTAGTCAATGACTTCCCTATGTTTTACCCTATACTTTAACACAGGACCAACCAGAGGAAGTCTACCGTGTTCCCAAACAATCTTATAAGATGCCCTCCTCCTATTTAGCCTACATTCAGTTTTCTTATGACAAAAATGTCAAACAGTTCATGCTTGAAGCCTTCCCTTTTTTTAATCACTATAAATCTTTCCTACACCATTGTCTGGCTTTAAATCTCTGCTAAGTATGAGAGACAGTGACTGAGTCCATTGCTATAGTAAGTTCTAAATAAATAGGCTATTTATTAATAAGGACCTCCTATTTGTTAGTCTACCCACAAATGAGTAAGAGATAACTAGAGAAAATGAGAATCACAGACAAAGGAAGAAATCCTTGCAAAGACCTTGATGTATAAAAAAAATTCTGAAAGTGTGAATGACTAAAATAAGACCATTATGATGAACAGAAAGAGGTAGGAAAGGGTAAGCTAGGCATCACATTTGGCAGGACCATGCTTCTTCCAGGACTTAATGGCAACTTAAGCAGGTTCTTGAATCTTTTGATTTTCACTCATATTTACTTTTAATTTTAATATAAAACTTAATGAAAAGTATAAAATAGTATGCATAACTTCTGAATATTCTTTAATTGCATTCACCAACTTTTTTATATTTGCCTCATTTGTTTTATTACGCTTATGTGTATATAAGTTTGACAGTAACTGGGACATATCATATGCCATTATTCCTATATACTCCAGTGTATATTTCCTAAGAAGAAACGTCTGCTTAAATAACTATGGTATGAAAACAATAATCAGGAAATTTACAACTTTTATAATATTATTATTTGATCCCTGGTCATATTCAAATAGCATAAGTTATCCCAGTAAAATTCTGAATAACTTTTACTGAATCCAGGATTCAATTCAGAATCAATCATTACATTTAATTTTAATATAGCTTAGTTCTCTTTAAATCTGAATTGTTCCCTGCCTTTTCTTAACCTTGACATTTTTTGAAGAGTTTAGGTGGACAGCCTCTCATTAGTGTGGTTTGTGATATTACTTTATGATGAGATTCATGTCATATATTTTTGTTAGAAATAGCACAGAAGTGTTTACGTATTCTCCTTGGTGTTGTATTGGTTTGTCCTAATGTTGGTTGTCTTTCATCCCTTGATTAATATGTGTCTGTCATATCTCTCCCCTACAAAGTTACCATTTTTCCCTTTCATGAATAATAGGTAACTTATAGGAGACATTTTTAGTGTATAAGTACTTTCTTCCACTAGGTTAACATCCATTGGTGACTTTCTAAATTTATCATTTCCCCTACACTTAACAGTCATCATTTTACTTAATAAAAATGTTCCAAAACACTTGAAGCAAGAAACAACAGAATTAAAAGGAGAATAGACAAATTCATAATCATAAAAGGAGATTTTAATACTCTAATTCAATTATCAAGCAAATAACTGATGAGAGGAAACATCAGTAAGATCATATATATTAAAAAAATATTATCCACACCTTGACCAATTTAACTTTTGTAGAAAAGTATATTCAACAACTGACAATGCAATATAGCAAGTGTAAAAGTAATTTTCAACAAGACAAAGTCATATGCTGGGTCATTTAAGTTTCAATAAATTTCAAAAAGTTTAAACTAAAAACTTAAGTCTTACAAAATAGGTTCTTAAAACAATAGAATTAATTTAGAAATAAGTAATATTTGCATAATAGAAATAGTTTTAAAAAGTATGTCCACAAAATCTGTAATAGTTCTCACTAGTTGAGGCCTTAGTTCTCATGACATTTGACTGTGAGCTGCACCAGTGATTCATCTTAAAAGACTAGACTGTGGCAGAAATGACACACTTAAGCTCCCAAAGTAAACGATAAAAGACATTGTAGGTTTCATCTTTTGGATCACTCACAGTGGAAAACTGCCACATCACAAGGACACTCCAGCATCCCTAGGAAAAGATCATGTAGTAAGGAACTGAAACCTCCAGATAAATGCCAGCACTAACTCACCATGTTTGTCAGTGAATCAAGTTGGAAATGAATTATTCAGTAGTCAAACCTTCAGGCCTCTGCACCCCAGTTCACTAGAATTTCATGAAAGTTGACTAGAATTTCATGAAAGACCCCAAACCAGAAGCACCCAGTTAAGCCATCTGAAATTCCTAATTCACAAAAACTGTGAGGATGTTTGTGTAATACCACATTTTTGGCTAATAATTGTGTAGCAAATGATAAATGTATCCAGGAAATTCTCAAATGCTTAAATACAAATACCATTTAGCAAAGTCACAAATATTTGAATATTAAAGCACGTACTTCTAAAAAAAAAAACAACACATATTTCTAAGCTTTCTGGGCAGTGGACATCTGAGGCTTGCCTGGACTGAAAGATTCACTTCCAGGCTGACTCACATACCTAGCAATCTGGTAGTGGCTTTAGATCAGAAAAAAAAGTCACAAATTATTTTATGTTGCAAATAGCATGGTACAGAAAAACCAATATATCAAGATGTGTGGTATATAGTCAAACAGTCTTAAAAGATAAATTTTAATACTTAGTCATCGTGTTTCCTTAGGCTTCTCTTGGTTGTTAGATTTCCCTTGTTCTTAGAGTTTCCAATACTGCTGCTCAATATTTTAGATGATTTTCTACCTTTGGGCTTTGTCTAATGTTTTCCTCGTGATTAAACTGTGGTTGTGGGTTTTAGGCTGGAAAACCCAGAGAGACAGTGCTTCTCATCATATCACATCAAGGACATACCCATCAGCAGGATGTAGCAATATGCGATCAGTGAAACACATCACTTGGTCATGTGGTTAAGACATTATTTGTCTATAAATTATAATTCTTCTGTAGTGAAGAAGAGACCTTTGATGATTCTGCCCCATTTATTTATGCATCAATCATGTGTTGGTATCATTGTACACTCAAGCATAGTTATATATTGAGTTATAATCTAACAGTATTTTATTTTGTTGTGCAAATCTCCCTGCTTTCACCATTGGCAGTTCTTTCTATTGAACCCTCTAACATACTCCATAGGTGTGTGTGAGAGAGAGGAAGAGAGATGGGGGGAGGTTGCCTGTTGGTGGAATTCATAACTATTAAAAAGAATAGCACTCCTTTAATTATCACAGAGCTCCTGAAAACTGCCATGCCTCCTCCAAGTAGGGCAGAGAGATGCATAACTGTAGAGGCTGACTTCATCAGTGTCTGGTGGTCTTTTGCACCAACATGACAAAAACCAATTGTTACTGCTGCAGAAGATAAAATGTGTCTGATCTGGGCTAATGAAACTTCTCTTCCACTTCTGCCATTTTTAAATATTGTCATTCATAAGAAAAAAAGTGAATCAGGCCCCTTTGAAACTTGAAGATAAAACATTTTTCTATTTGAGAGAAAAAGTCATAAAATAGGCAACGTCCCCATCTGACCCACCTCAGTGGGACTTAAGCCTCCCTCCATCACATTCACATTTTCCTCTCTATAACCACCACATCTGTCAGCCTCAGCATCTCTTGCCCTCCAGTTCCTTAGTTCATTAACTGGATGATTCTGAATAGACTATAGCTGAGAACTCCTGCCCAAACAGATCCCTGCCATGTTTATTAGCAGTAACGCTAAGAGCCAGTGCCAGACATTTACAGCACACAAAACAGCACAGAACTGGACTTGGGACCTGCCCAATGGAATCAGTATCAGAATTGAAATACTAAAAACAACAACAACAACAAAAAACAAAACTATGGGGTCAGAACAATACCCCTGTAGAGAAAGGGGAAATTCCTTGATGGGGCAGAGATTTCTGGGGGCTCTGTCAAATCGAATCACTCCCAACTTGGAAATGGTTTGTATGGACAGAACTGATGAACACTAGCAGGAATATAACAATAGCTAGAGTTTGATTTGTAATTTTCCTGTGTTAAGTTCAACAGTAATGGGGAAAAGATGTCACAGATCCAAGGAGATGGCAGGCATTGTCATGCTACGAGATTCTTGCACAGGTGATCACAGCCTAGTAACAAGCTCCAAGTCCCGCCACTGTACCCACTCACCCTTGCTCCTCCTGTGCCCCTTCTTCAGCTCTTTTTTTTTTAAGATTTATTTATGCATACAAGCACTGGGGTATAGGCCAGAGGTGTGGGGGGGTGAGAGGTGTGTGGGGGGGTGAGAGGATTCACCACAGAGAGCGGGGAGCAGAACAGGCAGATCAATGGAAGTACACTGCTGAGGGGAGCAGCGGGCACAGC
>JAGFMF010011823.1:5818535-5859989 GCA_019455555.1 Galemys pyrenaicus
GGGGAGGGGAGGGGAAGGGGGGAGGGCAAAGACGGGGAAGATGCCAGAGGGTGCACAAGGGACTGAGGTGATGGTGCACGGGTGAAATGGTGGTGGGGACTACAAATGATGTCAAATATAACTAATAAAAAAAAAAAAGTTTAGTGCCTGTCAAATCCACTTGGAGGAATCAGCTCACCAGCTCATTTCTGTCTTTCTATTGTATAACTAAAAACATGGCCTAGTTATGCAATTATCACATATATGTCACTCTTGAAATTAAGAAGTTAGCACACTGCAGGTTTTCTAACATATTTTAATAATTTTCTTTATTCCAATATCAGTTCTTTCTTCTTTAATCAATACTGGATATAATTATTCCTCTGTATTTCTTAGTTTTCATGTGTGAATCACCAAAATATTTTTGATATCTGTTCACTTCAAGGCAAACCCCCGACTATAATCCTGCCACTAAAATTCATAAACTTCAAACAACAAGATTTAATTTTAAATGACATATACATATGGTTACATTTACAAAATAAAACTTATAATATTTACAAATATACAAAAAATATAAAATACACAAATACATATATATACACATGTAACACAGTACTACCTGTTTTCAATTTTTGTATATCCAATTATATGTGTATATAACATGTAATGTGGGCCCTCCCTGGTGGCGCAGTGTGTTAAGCAATGCACTATGAAGCAAACCGCAGCCACTGCAGCATGAGTTTGATCCCTGCCGCCGGCTGGGAAGGTGACCCACATGGTGCAGGCAGACCTCTCCTGCCTGGCCCACTGCTCCCCTCAGCAGTGGATTTCAGTCCATCTGCCTGTTTTGCTCCCTGCTCTGTCTGGTGGATTCTTACCACCCCATACCTCTGGCTGTACCCCAGTGTTTGTATGCATAAATAAATATTTTAAAAAACAAAACATGTAATGTACAGTGTGGTGCTTTAATACAAATGTTACAAAGTGATTATCACACTAATATTAGCTTCTGCCTCCATCATCACCTCACATAATTGTCTTTGTCTTTGTATGAGAAAGACTATGAAAGATCTATTCTCATAGATACTTGAAGTATGTAATACAGTATTGGTGATTATAGTCATCATGTTGTATGTGAAATACTGGAAACTGTTCATCTTTTAGTAGAAGTGTGCATCCTCTGAGCAATATTTTCCTCACTCCCCACTGGCAACTATAATTCTCCTTTCTGTTTCTTTAAGTCTTGACTCTTAGATTCTACATATAAATAAGATCATTGAGTATTTGTCTTTCTCTGGATGAGTTATTTCACTTAGTAAAAATACCAATTATCTTTCTGTGCTAAAACAACAAATATGATCTTAGAAAGTAATTCACACACTACTTGGAAATGTACTCCAGGCAACTGGGGAAACATATGAAAACTTGAGATGGCAAAGTCATGTTATTAAAAGTAAAACAAAGTGAAAAGTAAAATCTACTTTTTTATATGTGACTATATATGTGTGTGTATGTATACACACATACATGTATATATGTATATGTATGTGTATATATAATTAAGTCCAAGTATTTGGTGTACAACTGGTTACAAAATTAAATGTATAATTCTACTACAGACCATGATAGCATGATGTGCGCTGGACTGGCACTTTGGCCATGAGCAATCAAAACACAGAAAAGAATAGTGTTCAGAACAGCTGAACAGCTGAATGCAGGACTGTGACCCCTAAAAAAAGGGAATAAGATGAGATGGACAGTCATCCTAGTCTTCTTCCCAAAGTTATTTGAGATCCATCAGGAATGAAAAAGCAGACATGCAATAACGTTAATGTTTACAATGACCACGACCTAACAAAATAAAGGGACAAATGTGTGAAGGAGAATGTATCCATAATCATTAGAAAATTCAGTCAATTAAACCAAAGCCAAAATGATAAGATAAAGAAACAGCAAACAAAGAGTTTAAATAAATATTATGAATATGTTCAATAATCTCATGAAACACATGAACAGGAGAAAGAAAGTAAAAACTATAAAAATAGAAACAGGGCTAAAAGTATGAACTAAAATTTTCACTAAAACAAAGATACTAAGATGACTCATTATTTCAGTCAACTTGACTGTGTACATAAAGAAATCCTAATTCACTTCGAAAAAATACTAAATTTGACATGTTTGGGGTAACAGCTGCAAACTGACATGCCAGTTATGTTTTTCCATTTTCTCACCACCAGTAGATTTCAACTTAGGAAACGCTCAGATTAGTTATGGGTCAAAGTTTGGAAGTTCAAGCCTAAAATTGGTCTTCAAGGCACCATATAGTGAGAGTTGAGAGCATTAAGAGGGACTGACAACCTAGGTTCTGTGCAGACTGTAGTCCCTGTTGTGCATCCTGGGGACTGGGAAGGGGAAGTCTTGGCAAGGTTATGGCATCCCTGGGTCAGCTGATCTCTGTCTACACAAACTCAGTGTAATGTAGCCCTACTGAATGGAAAAAAAAAAATGTATGTCTCCAGCTGTTTTTCAAAGCTGTAAGAAAAAAAACAAGAAAAAAGAAATTCTTCAAATTCAACAAAAAGGCAAAACAAAACCCTTCTAGAACCACCAAGTTAATTTGACAAGATCACAGGATTAAAGTAACTACATAAAAATTAATTTCATTTCTATGTACCAGAAATGAACAATTGGAAGTATAAAAACACAAAATTTAAAGAGCAATACACTATATTTTAGCATAGAAATTATAAAATATTGAGATATGTTCACCAAAAGATAGGCACATCCTTTGTATCAAAATCAAATATTGTCATAATTTTTTTAAAGATTTACTTACACATACAAAAACTGGGGTACAGGTCCGAGGTGCAGGAGGTGAGAGGATTCACCAGAGACAGAGTGGATATCAGAACAGGGAGATCTACTGAAATACACTGCTGAGGGAAGCAGGAGGCACTTCTGGAGAGGTGTGCTGATCCATGTGGGTCCCTTCCCTGGCCGTTGGCAGGGATCGAACTCATGCTGTAGTGGCTGTGATTTGCTTCATAGTGTGCTGCTTAACCCACTGCACCACCAGGGATGTCATAATTTTTTTAAAAACTATAATATAGTCATGTCATTTTGAGTAAAGAGTTAATGTTATAACAATGACAATTCTGGATAATTCTATGTCAACCGTAATAAAGAGGCTTTTTGACCATTGGTAACCTGATTCTATAACTTTTTTATTTTTTTAGGATTTATTTCTTCATGCATGCAAGAGCTGGGGTGCAGGCCAGAGGTATGGGAGGTGAGAGGATCCACCAGAGATAGAGCAAGGAGCAGAACAGGCAGATCTACTGAAGTACACTGCTAAGGGGAGCAGCGGGTGAGACAGGAGAGGTCTACTGCTCCATGTGGGTCAACTCCCAGGCCAGGGATTAAACTAGTGCTGTAGTGGCTGCGGACAGTTTCATAGTGCTACAACCTAGACCTGACCCCTTGTGCCACCAGTGGTCCCTGATTATATAATTTGAATGGAAATTCTAACAATCTAAAACATTCCAAATGGTTTTAAAAAGAGCAAAGGACCTATACTACCTTTTAAAAAACTTTCTATTATGCTACATAATCTAGAGAGTGTAGTAAATTTGTCAAAACTCTTCTAACCATACTCTTCAAACTGCGCATGCTACAGTTTGTAAATTATACACTTACAAAATTCACTTGAAAAGGTCAAAGTAAATATAGATTTCATAATTAGTAAGACTTTTATAATTCATATTGAAAGTAATTATTACAAGAGTATATGCCTTATAAAATTATAACCCAGGTTTAAGCATCAATATTAAAAAATGCTAACTTAGCTAGTTAAGATTTGAAAGGGCCCTACAGGTAATAACAGTTTCACACCTCAAAGTTTCACAAGGATGGAAATTGTTTCCTTTTGTGAACAAAAAGAAAAAAAAAACTTTTAATTGGAAAGTAAAGATATTTTCAAAATATTTTTTCTAGTGTTAAATATCAGCAAGAACAATTTGGAAATCTGTGTTCTTCTGAAAGTGTCCTGTAATCTAGCTTTGCTAAATGAGTTGCTTTATGCTTGCTATATGTACTTATGATCCTCACACCTTCTTCATCTCCCCTTCCCTGTGGGAAGCCAAATATCTTTGTCTAAAGTATATTTTTCCAACTTCTTCTCACAGGAAGAGGGCCATTTAAAAATGCAGAGTAGCTTCATAGAAACAAAGAAAAGTGTTAGAAGTCTTTCTCAAATTAAGTAGTAATTCTATTTCATTAAAGGACAGTGGTAGACCATTAATTTCTCTTTAGTATTACATTAAGTCCATTAATGGTGATTCTCTCAATGTGTCAGCTAATGATGAGAATGCTTTTGCACATTCTACGTATCTTGATGGGGTAAGAAAGCAGCAGGATAAATGTTAAAGGTGATACTGATATATATTTATTCCTATAGCTAAAGGAATGGCATTTAATAGTCAGTTTAAATATTACCATCTTATAGATTGTCCTGGGAATATTTAAAAGGTACAACCCTACATCAACACAGTAAATACTATAGGTACTTTGTTAATTAAAGACAGAAAATCAACTGCACATTCCTTCGCTTAATGTTTAAAACAATTTAGTATTTTCTCTCTTGATGTTGCAACTTTGTAAATGTAATAGAAAGAAAAAAGTGGAGGCTCAAACACAAATAATAAAAAGATCATCAGAGGCTTGAAGTTCAAGATGCTTTGCTTAGTATTCTTTCTTCCTTCCCAAAGAAACACTAAAATGACAAAAGGAAATTTTAAGAAAAAGCACGATAGTTTGGAAAAACTAACAGTGGTACCACCATCAGAAATACCATAATATTATGAATTGCAGGAAGGTATAAAGAAAATGGAAAAAAAGTGATAGTGTAACCGCACAGAGCAGGAGGGCATGGATCCATAATCCCTAGCAAGGAACAACTGCAAAAATAAAAAAAGTGAAATTTTCAGGCATAATCTTAGACTAAGTATGACCCCAGGAATTTCAATTCCAGACACTATCGACCCACAGTCACAGGACAGACACAAAAGAAGTGCAGGCAGTACTATGTTTTCTCATTACCATTACAATAATCTTGCTCCATGCCTCACGTTCTATCTACCGCCTAACTTCCAAGGTCTAAGTTACCTGGTCATCCTCTACTCTTGTCCCAAACTGCACTGTCCGTGAACACATCCTATAGGGCTGACCCGACAACAGTCTGTATCTCCATGCCCTCCAAAATCTTTCAGTGCATGCTCTGCTATTCTTAGTCTAAAATAAGCGAACTCTCATAGTAACTTCACGTGCTAAAATATCCTTCACCTTCTTGCCTTAAAGAAAACCTGGAAGCCCCTAAGCACATGATATCTGCTAGACTTTCTCAAGAGAGGCTTTAGAACAGGACATGAGTAGGTTTTCCTTCTCCTCTTTGCTTCCCCAAACCCGGCTCCCTTATTTGAGCTCTTTTGAGGAGCTTCAAGTTGTTCCTTGCTTCTACAATCAAGCTGCTTTATTCTTATTATTTGCAGGTATCAATGTCCTATAAAGTTACAGCAAATGCTGAATCAGCAATTATCATACCATTGCTCATAGGGTCAACTTGGGGTTAGGCTTCCATAAACCTCTGGTCACATTTTCAAACCAAAAAAAAAAAAAGACATAGGCGTGCCAAATAGCAGAATGGACACAAACGAGAACGAAACTACTGAACTGTATCTTCAGATTTAAAGATGCTATAAATAGATGATTATAAAGAGAAAAGAAAATTAGAAAGATGCCAATGAAATTTCCAAATATAAACTCCTCTACAGAAAGACAGATTACCTACAAAAAAAAAAATCAGATTGATATTAAGCCAGATGTTTAAAAAAAAAAAAAGAAAAGAAAAGAAAGGATGTTAGAAGACTATGAGCCATTCTTCAAAGTACTGAGAGAATAATGTTAAATCTCCTGTAACAGGCAGTCTCTAAAATAGCTCCCAGGGATCCCCATGTGGTGGTATTCAGGGCCTCCTGTCCGTCAGTGTCAGCTAGACTTAGTGACTCACTTCAGTCAAGAAGAATACAACAGATTGATGGGATGTCACTTGCAAGATTAGGTTACAGCCTCAAAGCACTCTTTCCCTTTCATTTTCCCTAGCTCTGAGGGAAGCCAGCTTCCATGTTGTGAGAAACACTAAAGAAAGTCTCACTTAGCAAGGAAAGGATGGCAGTATACAACAATGACCCTCATGAAACTCAATCCTCCCACTCCCAACAACCACATCTTTGAGCTTATAACTTGGTCTTTTCCTTAGTGATGTATTTGCACATTTCCACAGTCCAAGCTGCCAGCACAACCTCTTTATGACTCTGAACCAAAGGCAACAGCAAATGTGCACACAGATTCCTGACCAATAGAAATCGTGAAAAACTAAGGTTTAAAAATGAAAAGAAAAAGACAAACTGGGGACACTTGGTGGGGAGGGAGAGGGAAAGGGTGGAGGGCAGACAGGAGCACAGGGGACTGAGGTGATGGTACACTGGTATTACAGTGATGGGGAATACATGGGGGTTACAATTGATGTCAAATATATGTAAATTTAAAAAATATATATTAAAAAAATTTTAAAAAAACACTAAGGTTTGTTGTTTTAAGTCTCTACATCTAATGGTAATGTGTAATGGGCAATAGATAACTAATAGGCAACTATACATAATTATGTAACAACAGGAATACAAAGCTGTAACTCCCCACAAATCTTTTTGAAAGAATTAGAGGATATATTCCAGCCAAGTGAAAAATTAATCAAAAGAGTATGTAAAAGTAAATATAGTGAATTTTTAGACAATAAAAGATATAGATAGTCCAAAATGCACAACTGCTGAAGGGTGAAACGCTGCCATTTCCAGCACAATGTTAAGTAGTGTAAGGGAGTTAGAGTAGTAAAGCAAGCCAGAATGACAAAGACCAATGCTGGTCTTCAAAGCAAACTGTTCAACAAAGTAAAATGCTTGAAAGTGTAATAGACAGTAATAAATGAAATTTCTGAGGATAAGAAGGTGTGGGGGAGAAGGGTCAACAAGAGTATAAAGGATGGAGGTGGGGAAAAATAAAATTTGAGGAAATACTATAAAGGTTGATGTAGAACCACTTGCTGATGACAAATATCCAAAAGCTTCTACCACAGCAGGATGAAAAAAAATTAGGGTCGGAAAAATCATCATTCTAAGCATTTCTTTGACATGACCAAGTGCCCGAGTTCTTGTCTCAGCATATTTATTAACTTTCTTAATGATGAACTCTGAGTCTTATGCTTCTCATTTGTTAAGTAATCATAACATGAGGTGTCTTGCCCACCCAACAAAGTAAATGGGATGGAACAATGAATGGCAACAGGCTTTCAAAATCTACAAAACACTGTACAAAAATAGCAGAGAAATGGGAAATCAATAAAACAGGAAATACTCCCAAGAAGAGACAAAATATTGCATGTCTTCCTTCACTCCACTCCTTGTAGAGAGACACTGATTTTTATGACAGTTGAAAATATCAAAAAGAAATGTCTAGACAGAGACAGCAATAAGCCTGAGAAGCAGCTGCTGAAAGAGATAGTCAGAATCAGTTTTAGGACATGGGAAAGAGGCAGCATGATTAACTAACACATGCAGAAATCAATCAACTAACCACTCTTATTTTAAGAGCCCTTTTGAAATACTGTGTACATTATATCATTTTTTTCCCATTGAGTGAGGTGTTGTTTTAGAGTGCAAAGTGTCACAAAAACATCATTGTAAAAATTTGTCCTAAACCTTAGTTTTTCATTTTAGAAGGTCAAAGTTGGATCCCAAATAATCACTGAACTTTGTTGTTGAGAAGAAATTCAAGTTTGGAATCAGATTCCAAAAATGCAAAAGTGACTTGATGACCAATTAGTGTGCAAATATTCTCTGAAATTTGTACCATAGAGAAATCTTCCACAAGTGTCTCCATAGCCCATAACAATAAATACATATAGATTAATGTCCCAAGAAAAAGTAAGTAATTGTAAAGCTACATATCTTGATGAATAAATTTATTTAAAATGATTTTGTTATACATGGCCACAAGGCATTAAACTTTGAGGTAGAAAGAGACAATAGTATGTAATAGATAGCAAGCCTATGAGGCAGAAACTATCATTATTTTCCATTTTCTGCAACATCTCCAGGCCAGTGGTGCTAAATAAAGATTAAATTATTATAAAACTTGGCCTTAAAGGAAAGGCCTGTAAGAAAGAATATATGTCATCTTGTAACCTTGACATTTAAAAGACTTCTGGTGTTTAATGGGAGCATTGAATAAAAAGAAAAAGTAAGACCCTCCATTGTGGGAATACCTTCCTCAGTTATTAAGCAAGCTTTCAGGTCTCCAGTTGTATGAACACATCTTTATTATGTTGCTATTGGATCTCCCTTGTCTAATACAGTATCTGGCACCTAACTAACTCCCAATAGCACTTGTTAAATGAACATATAAAGAACTCAAAAAATCAGGATTTATAATATATCTATATATATATATATATCTAGTATTTCATGGTCAAGATATTTATACAGTCATAAGCAATGCTAGATACCTATGTATTACTAATAGACCCCTGACTTTATTTTTAGCCTCATACAATTCCTAGCTATCACTGCAACTGATATAGACTAACATTTTTTATTAAAGGATGTATAAAAAAGAATTTATTAGGTGGGACTTCCATAAAAGTTCTTTAAAAAGGAGAAGATACTGCTAAAATATGTGATACCCTTTTACCCTGCCCTTCTAACTATCTGGAATGAGGTCCTGATGCCACAGGTTTTTCTTAATAGACTGTGTGACAAGAAGACTTAGTGATGCCAAGGGTGGCTAAGCAGAAACATAGAATAAGCTCCTATCTCTTACAGAGGAACTGTGAAGTTACTCCATTATCTCCAGCTTGCCAATCTCCAGGTTCCTCATAAATGTAACTTCATTTTAAACCATGGTTTAGTCAGGTTTCTGAAGAAGCCAAATGTGCTCCTAACCTATACATCTGCCTTTCTCCCAAGCAACCTCTGTCACTCCTGAGATGGCCTACTCAATGTCAAGCTCAACTACTTACTGTCACCAGAATTCACCATGATCTCTGTGCCTTTGCTTCTCTTGTCCTTCATCCTGGACATAAACGCCCTCTTTTTCCTGTCTAAATTTCTAATTCCTTCCTACTCTACTGTGTAGGACTAAGGTTACATACTAGAAAGAATGTGGGGTTTCCCACCAGAGTAACCTAGATTTAAATCCTAGCTCTACAACTGAAACCAACATAATCATCTTGGCTCCACCCTCATGCCCTCCCCCATCTCTTTATCTGTATGATGGATGGATATCTATTTCATCAGATGAGTAGGGGTCAGCAAACTAGAGCCTCTGAGTCAAAGCCAGTCTGTATGTGTAAATGAAGCCTGATAGGAACACAACCATACCCACTGTCGTCTATGACTGTCTCCATGCTACAAAGGCAGAGATGAGCTGTTAGGGCAGAGACTCGTTAGCCTGCAAAAGCCAAGAATGTTTATACTCTGGCTTGAGAGCGGAGTATCTAGGGCATATGCATAGTAAGAGCTGAGTATAACATCAACCTGTAGTAGAACGCTCAGTAAAGGCACAGGAGGTCACAGGCAGAGGCAACATGTGTCGATGTGCGGTCTACAAGATGGATGAACCTGTAGCTGATAGTACTTCTGGGAAGTCATTACAGATATAGAGTTGGGGGTGGGAGGGGTCTCAGCTTCTCAGGTCCACAATTTGGTAAGTCCCCTGGGAAAATGATTTTGTCTCTGTGTAGATTAAAAAATAAACTATGCTCACAAGAGACTAATGCATAAAAATGATATAAACTTGCTGGGAGATTCTTGGCATTCATGAAAAGTTCTTTCCACTACCTAAGTAAGGTTGCTTGAGAGGCAGTAGCATGAAGTAGCAGGATTTGCATCCCCTCAGCGAACAGAAACACGACACTTGGCTAGTGAGCAGATCTACCCAGCACCTATGCACAGCTCCTTGTGCCTTCTTCCTCTGTGTATCACCACCCAGCTGTTAAGTGTGGGGATGCACTGTGTTCCAGACTCTACTTCGAAAGTCTATGCGAAAGATGCCCCTGCAACTTAACAGCAAACACAAAGAACAAAAACAGCCGGTCATGCTGTGACAGCAGTAAAAAGAAAATAAGGGAAAATCAAGTAAGGTGATGTTTCCTAACCAAGAGAAGACAATTTTCTGTAGCTGCAGAGTAGAACTTCCTGACACAGATTCTTTATGCTTTTTTCTAATGGGGAAAATATAAAATACACATGGGAGAATTACCTATGTTGTACAGAAAAAAAAAACCTACATTATAGGACATTTGCAACTGAAGGATGGCAGGGAAAATGGAGGGAGGGGAAGAAGACAACAAATACCTGGAGCAGGTTCTGGTACACGTTCTCACCCCATGCCCACTTTTTTTACTTAATTGTAACCTTTAAATATGCATCAACAGGAAAGGATATTTTAATCAAACACATTTGGAAAATGCTTAATATTTACTTCTCTTCAAGAATCACCATGACTATTAGCAGATCTAATGTACTGAAAGGTCAGGAGGAAAGAATTTACGTATTTGATTGACCTAGCATTTTTCAAATTTATTTCACTATGGCAATCTTTTAAATCTAGTAACATCTAAATAAAGTTACTTAAGTGTTTTAAGCAAACTATATCAGTAATATAATCTTAAACAAGATGTATTCACAATTCCCTGTGACTCAAAAAACTGTGTTCTTGTGCAGAATTGATCAGGCGTCAATCCGATGAGCATCTGATTGAGGTTTGAGTTCTGCCATTATCAACAAACACACTTAATAAATCTCAATATGGTCTCAATGAAGTTTATGTAAACTACTCTTGCCATCCTTTATCTTCCCATTTTCCTCTCGTTTTTCATAAAATGATAAGTACAAAGAAAACAAAGTAGTGGAACCTTGGCTCAAACATCACTATCTAACCTAAAATAAACATTCAGAAACCGAACTGTTGGCAACACATACTGACAAGTCCATTTCTAACTGCTGTGTGAAAATAAGAATTTCTCAAAAGTCTCACAAACAAACATCAAGAAACTACATATAAGATTTAAAAAGGGGCTTGAACAAAGATGTGGTCAGTGCTTCCTAAATGTGTTACTAAGTAATAAAAAGGTACAACTTGGGTTGGTATCTGAAATAAGCCAGAGTACAGAGAAGGAGGAGAAGGGCCCTGCAGTGGCAGGAATAAGGACCAGGGTTACAAAACAATTGGATGCTTTCAAGGAACTGCCCATTCATACATACATCATAGGTACATACCTATATCAGCTCTTCCATGCTGAGAATGTTGCATTGTTTGATGTTGGCAGGTGCTATTTTGATGGTGCTCAAGAACAAGCCAGAATCTAGCTTAGGGATACAGTCTTCATTGTAGATGAGTTCACATTCAGTTTCCACTGAAACTAGCCCTTCCCCAAGGCCCTACTCATGCCATCTTCCTGATGTGTCCTCCTCCTCTTCTGGTTAAACTGAAAACCCATAAATGCTTTAGTGAAGGTCTACTTAAGCCTTGGCTTCTCAATATGAACATTACTGACATTTGAGCAAGACAATATGTCATCTGGAGGGCTGTCCTGTGCACTGTAGGTTATTTACAGCTCCCCTAACCTCAGACCACTAGATGCTAGTAACAACGACAATCCTCCCCATCACAAGTCCAAATTGTGCATCAAAAATATCACCAAAAGACTTCACAATAATAACTGAAACTCTAAGTATACAGGAAAAGAACATTGGTGAGAACCTTCTCTACATCAGCCTTACCATTATCTTTGTGGACACATCTCCAATGCAAATAAATAAAAGAATAAAAAACAAATGGGACTATATCAAACTAAAAGGCTTCTGTAAAGTCAAAGAAACCATCATTGAAATGAAAAGACAACTTACTGAATAGGAGAAGATATTTTCAAATCATTTATCAGGCAACAGGTTAATATCCAAACTATAGAGACAATATAATACAACAAACAAAAATCCACTAAAATATGGGTAGAGAATCTGCATAGACATTTCTTCAAAGAAGACACACAGCTGTCCAACAGGTACATGAAAGATGTTCATTACTTATTATTCAGATAATGCAAACCAAACAATGTGATACCATCTCACTCATAAAAATGGCCATGATTTAAAAAAGAGAAAAACAGGTATTAGCAAGTATGCGGAGAGAAGGGAACCCTTGCACTCTGTTGGTAGCCGTGTAAATTGGTACGGTGATCATGGAAAACAGTCAGAAGACTCCTCAAAACGCTACAAATAGAAATAGCATAAATGCAGTGATTGCATTTCTGGGTATCTAGCTGAAGAATATGAAAACAACAACTCAGAGATACGTGTAATAACATGTTCATCATAGCATTATTAATAATCGAAACTCAGAAACAAAGTACCATCAACACACAAGCTGGTAAAGATGATGGGCATACAGATACAATGAAATATTACTCAGACGTGAAACAAAAGGATGAAGTTGTGCCATGCACAAAAAATGTAGGTGGAAAGAGAAGATATTATGCTTAGAGAAACTAGCCAGATAGAGAAAAACACAGTAGCAGCATTTTACACATGGTGAAAAAAAACAAACAAATGAACTAAATGAAACAAAAAACATACTTTTAGACTTGGAGAGCAAAACAGTTACTATCAGAAGGGAAGGAGTAGGGAAGTGGGTAAATCAGTAAAAGAGATCAATTGTATGGAGATGAACAGAAACTAGCATTCTGGTGGCAAATGTGGTAGTATATACAGAACTTAATTTAAAAGGCTAAAGCCTATATAATGTTATAAAACAATATCATATCTATAAAAAATATTTTCCAGTGGTTGCCCAGTGTCTTCTGGAAGGCAAATTTTTTCCTGGTTGAGAACACTGGGATAAGAAGTTGTCCATAGGTCATTCAAATAGCTGCACACTTATGTTAAATCCATAATCTCTCCTTAGATAAGAGTTCACAGATGTCTACTAAGCACCTACTATGTGTAAGGTCCTGTTCTAATATGGTGAAGTGACTGAAACAAACAAACTAATATGACTCTTTCCATCAAAGATGTCAAAAAGTAACTGATTTTATTTCTGAAGTAACTATTTCAATTCTCTGTGTTTAATTTTTCTTATATTTTAATTTACATTTATTTATTTTCTTGTATCATTGTTCATATTTATATATTTGATTTTCCCTCACATGTGTAGTTCCTGTAGTTCTCAATAGATGCTAAGAAAACCTTTGATAAAGTACGAGCTATGTGTTTATTTGATACTCTTTGGGAAAAATGCTGAACATCAAGCATCCCCTGAGTAATATATTAGTAAGTATTCTAGATAGAATCATTTGAAAGCATCAAATATAAGCACAGATATCACACATTTTATTCCACTTACAAATATTTGATGAATAGAGAAGTCCATACAAATTGTTAAAGAAAGGCTTCAAAGGTGCTTCAGAAGAAATAGATTTTTTTTCTGTGTTAAAACACACCACAGAGAAATGCTGGTCCTTATCTGGGGATCAAAAAATGGCTTATTGAAAAGCCCCTACTTTAGCTTGGGATTTATTATATTTTTCTTTAGAGCTTGGGATATTAAACGTGCACAAGTAGAAGCATTCTAACACAAAGCCAGAGGCTAACTAGGTGGATAACTAAGTCTGGTCTTGGAGCAGAAGGCCAGAGACATGCTATTCTGGGTCCAGCAGGGGTAGAGAATTGGCCCAAAAGAGGGAAGATCTTGTTTCTAAGGTTGCCTCTGACATGGACCTGCAGTCTCATAGTTATGTTTTTCTTTAATAGGTCATATGAAGCCTAAAATGTGCAATATGCTTTCTCTGCATACAATGAGAACTGTATCTTTTCAGATCTCAAATTAAATTTTGTAAATGCAAACATGAGCTAAAGTTGGCTATATACGGATAAGCTACTCTTGATGATCTACAAAATGGACTATTGTGCTGACTATCCTCTCAGGTTGCTCCCAGCTCTAAAAAAAACACACAGTTTTACCATAACGCTGGCTCAGGTTTCTAAGATAGTATGTATACTCATGAAGGAATAACAACAGCCCCTGAATACTCACTCCTCAACTCCTCTGGGCAAGCTAGAATGAGATCTATGTAAAATTTTCAGGTGATTGGTATTTTTGTATGGGATGAAAGGAACTATAAATTAACAGCCAGGTCAGTAAAGGAGTGTGGCGAAAACCCACACGCGCATCAACATTTAGGAGGAAAATGTTCATAAGGTTTTCCTTTAAGAGACAAACCCATAGATATGAGGGAGATGGGTCAAAACAGGAGAAGGAAGAACACAAGGGGTTATGGCAACTATTCACAGATGATGTGGTGGTGGAAAAATGAGGGGGACTATACCTGAGGGGAAAAATAAAATACTGTACAAAAAGGAACAATGGTATAAGGAAATTAAAAAATATAAATATATAAAAGATTTTCTCTTTTTTCTCCAACTTCTAGGCATGACTGACAATAAAGAATCACAACTCAGGCCTTGGTGTCCTGAGTGTGGGAAGGACCACTAAGTGTATTTTAGCTCCTCTAACTAAGATGCACTTTCATGAAATAGAAAAGCCCCACTGGATTTTATTGCTGAGGTCTTTCTAGCCCAAACACTCAAGAGTCCCACTTTTTATAGGTGTCATCCATGCCCACTGAAGCCTCAGTATTTCTTCTTGGATAGTAGAAGATTCCATGGTCAGGAAAAAGGAAGCTACTAGTCTTAGGCTCAAACAGAAAGCACAGGGCATTATATTTACAAAGCAAGATGGCCTACATGCATTTGGCTTCACATTCTCAGTAAACATGCTAACTAGAACAATAGTATGAATATCACCTGTGGGTATTTTAAAGTTTCTTTACACACTTTCATTTTCACTGTCACTTTTAATAAGTGATTGAACTCATTTGCTGAAACTGATTTTTAATTTTTATGTTTTTGATCTCCATTAAAAGCAGATTCACATATGTGATTTTGGCTTTGTTTTACCTGAGAGAAACCAGCTCATTCAAACAAAAGCATCAGATGCTAGTAGGCTACTGATAGGAGATTTTTAAAATTATTCCTAACTTTGAGTTAAATCTCAGTCAAAATCAGGTTCCCACATACATCTGTTCTTCAGGATTTATGGGAAGTGGAAGTGCCAGTTGGATCAAGAAGTTCCAGTGTGAGATGAAATTTTCTTATAAAAACCCTAGACTTCATAGCCTGTCTGCAAACATAAGGTTTAGTTATTTTGTGAAAATATTTCCTCAAAATAGCCCTTAATATGTTGCTTGGAAATGTTTGAGTAAGAAGGCAGAATTCAGTCAGGGAAGTTTGGAAGCACAAAGGACAAAACACTATCGAAGTTTCTCCATTTTGCTGATCATACATCAAACCTGTTTCCTTCTCTCGCACAAATTGTCTCTCTCCTTTCTGATGCAGAATCTCAATGGGGGCATGTCTATATTTAGTGTTTCCTTTGTAAAATGGGAATTTGTAATCTCTCTGTACTTGGCAAGGATGATTCACTTTTTTTCTTACTGTTGTTCCTAAATGAAGAATTACTTTACTGCAGCCCTGGGCACAAAGCAAGGTTCAGCAAAGGGTGAAATCCTAGTGAAGTAAGAGATACTGGGGAAGACAAGTGTGAAACCACAATATTTAACTCAAAATATTGAACTAAAAACACTTAGTAATGAAACCACCACTTGGAAATTTTTATAGAAGCTTTTCAAAACACAAAACATTTAAAAAATAAACACCTAAAAAAAAACAAACCCACGCTTATTTTAACTACAGTCACTACATGAATATTTGAGCAGTAATTTTACAGATGGGTGAAAAAGCTCAACACCAAATATTTTATTGAGTTTCCATTTGCCAAGGAATAGTGTCCTGAGGGAAAAAATTCTATCTGCTTATAATGATCCTATTGGGTAGTGGTGAGAAGTCACATAGCTCAGAAAGTTTAAGAAAAGTACTAGAATTAAAGAGTAAATTATAGCAAATTATAAGAGCCGACTGAAATACTACGAGAAAAAGATCTGCAATTGAGTTCAGGACTAGATGATTCCATTAGATACCACCCTCTGTATGGAATATGGAGAAAGTTTCATAAGAAGAGGATTAAAGCTGGGTTTTAAAGTTGGTAAACTTTGTCCAGGTAAAGTCCATCAGTCTAATTGTGCACAGTACTCCGGGCACACCCTTCAGTAGTCCCAGGCTGACAACCATGCCTCGGAGGCGGTAGTAACCTGGCCCCATAAAGATTAACCAAGGCAAGCGCTGAGGCGAGTGAATCAACCAGCAGGCCAAAGTAGTTAGGGGGGGGCTGCAGCCAGCAGGAGCAGTGTTGTTCTGCTCCACTAGAAGTTAGTTGTGGCCCTTGCTCTGCTCCTCAGATGCCTTTCACGTAGCAGTGTACTGCCTGGATCGTGGAATGGACCAATCAGGAGTAAATTATAAGTTAATTGATGCTTTGTTCTCGGGACTCCGCCTCTCACCACAAGTCAGTGGTGGCAGAACACTTTAATGTAAAGTGCACTTCCTAAATTATAAAATAAACCAATCAGGCACAGGATTTAAAGATAGTCCAATCAGACTGTGGGGAGACTCCCTACCCAGTAAAAATATGGCCTGTAGGGAGAATGTAGGGGATGATGTACAGGAGGCAGGAGAGACAACGCTGAAGATTACAGTAGGAGAAAACAGTTGCCAAGGGATTGATTGTCAGTTCCTTCTAGGTATACTTCCTCCTGTTCTTGTTTTGAGAAGCCATCAGTTTATCACTGAGCACTTGAGGGTGGTTAATAATTAATGGGGCTTTTAAATGCAACTTTTCAATGTAAGAAGTCCATTTAGAAGTGGCAGAACCTTAAACCTCTTACTCAGGAGAAATGCAAGAGTAATGGAGATATGCCTTGGAACTTCAGAGCACTGTTTCTCCATGTATGTCCAAAGAACACAGGGTACAATGGAGAAAGAATGGAAGTTCTTAATAGCTTAAGAACTATCACTGACACTAATGCAGACATGAAATGACAATACAGAATGGCTACTAGTGATTGTCCCGTTCAATGGTTTTCTGACTCTTATTCAAATAAAGCTTTCATAAGAGCCCCAACATCACAAACAATGAGAAAAGTTGCTCTGACTGAACTTGTGGGAAGGGTCTGAAACTTTGCCCAAACTCCAACCTTTGTCCCAAGCTATCCCTGGGATATTACTCCAGAATTGCAGGGCTCGACAGAATTTAACTTGAAAGTTATCTGGTTTACCTCTCCTTTTAGAAATAAAGGCTTGGGCCTTTCATTTTTAATTTACACATTTAATTTCATTTTTAAGAAATTGAGATTTAGTTTGCCTAAAAATCAACTATACCAGTGAACTTTTGTTTGACTGTAAATATCCTAACATTCCCAAAATAATGAGTTCTCTGTCAAATGTTTCATCCTTGCCTGGAGAATGAACCATGATAAGGAGAGACACCTGCGTGAAATATAGATCTCCTGGCTGACGCCACTGTGCTCTGTTACCTCTGCCCAGAAATAGAAACCAATCACAGGCATGCACATTAATCTGTACACTAGAAGTTGTCCGTTTATTTTTATTTTGTAGATCCTTTGCTAAATCAAAAATTGGAGGTTTCTGTGATAGAATTATTGGTGTTGAACTTCAAGACAGGCAGGGTATGATAGGGGTGGGGGTGGGGAAAGACAGCAGTAAACAGTCACTGCCACATTTTTGCTAAGAATGCTAAAGCAGACTCACTGCCCTTAAATACAGGGCACTAAAGCAAATGGTAACTTTTTCTGCTGTATTTGGAGCAGAGACTTCAGATATCTAGTGTTTTCAACCAGTCAGTTTTTGCTTGTATATACAAAACAAAGCATTTTCTATGTGAATTTAAAAAGGGAAGGGGCATTTATTGAAAAACATGGATACAAGAATTTCATTGATTCAGTTTAGAAATAACAAGGGATAAGAGATTTGTTACTACTAGGGATATTTATAGTATCACCATTGTTACATCTACCCAATTACAGCCCCACCCATCCATTCTTTCGATCCTATAGACTCAAGATTCATCCTTCTAAGTCAGAAACATCTAACTGGTTAAGCTGCAGTCATATACCCATACCTTACTGCTCTGGAATATGGAAAGGATTAGGGTTAGTCTCACTCACAGCCACATCATAGGGAATCCCTCAATGCCAAAGGAATTGCACAGACTCCAGGCAGCCAGAGAAATGGCAAGTGTCCCATTGTCACGTTATCCAGACAACATGAGTCAGAAGACTGCATTAGTCACAGCCATAACTACAGAGGAAGAAATAACATTACAAGTTTCAATTCCACAAAGAATGAAAATTCTTGGACCATAAAGAACAGGAGGGAAAAAATCTTAAGAGAGAGAGAGAGAGAGAGAGAGAGAGAGAGAGAGAGAGAGAAACATTGCACCATGACATTATGTTTCAGGTGTTAAATTGATGAGAATCAACTTGTATAGCTACTACATTAAGTTCACAACAAATCCAAATCTATCCTTTACCATGGCACAGTCCCTTCTTTTTCCCAATTTACCTTTCTTCCTCCTTTACCTTCTGGCACTGATTAATTGATCTTATAGAACAACAGCTTATTTTTGGTATATTTAGTTCATCTGTTTTATTTTTCTATATATGCTACATATGGACAATATCATATAATATCATTTTCTGTCTGCCTTATTTCACAAGTATACTAAGGATAAATATACATTTGTTCTGTAGAATAATTTTACCCCAAAGTCTGTCAAATAAGATATGTTTCATGAAATGCATATTTATCACATAGTTCTATTTTCTAGCCTCAAAGTACTAGTTAGTTTATTAAACAGTCTAAACATTTATTTCATTCAGCATTTTCCAAACTTCTTCACCACTGAGCCCTCAGAACCTCAAAAGTCAGTTTTCCATGGAGCAAATTTTGTAAAGTGCTGCCTCTGATGAAAAAAGAAGCTACTTTAAACCACTTTAAGGCTATAAAGCATATGAGGTCATTTCATGGGAGTTTAGATCTTTCTGGCTATGAGGGCAGAACTTCTCAAGTACGTAGTTCTTGAAGAAACTTAATTGATGTTCATTTTCAACCTCTGAGACCATGAAAGTTATACTTGCTTGCTCTAAGTTGGATCACAGAACTTTCTCAAAGTTAAGACAGGTAGGAGGGCCATCTCTCATGACCAATAGATAAGGGGTGGATTCTTCTCCACTAACTCAATTAGCAGAGATTGATAGAATAACAGAAGACTCCTGAATAGGCAATAAAGATATAGGGGACACATCAGGATGTCTGGCTTCATGTGAAAGTCCTATCCTCCATTCCTTCATCTGCAGTAGTCTTGGGTCCACCTTTCCCTAGCAACCCATATGCCACATGCCCTACATTCAAATGCTTTGCCAGCCTTCATGTGGTCTATTTCTTTGTAATTACAATCATGACAGCAGCTGAGAGCATGAGACCACATAGAAATCACTTCCTTTCATTTTTACCCCCTTTAATTAAATGGAGATGAAAAAAATTATTCCTCATCATGAGTAGAGCCTGAGAGCAAAAGGTATCAAGAGTTTTGTCGTCACTTCCTACCAACTTGATACTTGGCTTCATATCCAGGCTGCAGATTATTGAAGCTTGCCCAGCAAACATGATTAATAACTCAGTCAGAGGTTTTGCACTGGAGACAGTGTTTGCCAAAAATGGAAGAACTCAATGGAGCAAAGGGCTCTGCAGTGACAGTTACTTCCCTGACACATGACCCTTCTTTGTAATTAAAAACCAAACTCAATTATGTAGCAAACATCCAATGACATAATCTCCTCCCTCCTTTAAGTGATGATTGCTGATGCTGAGATAATTTTTGTAGCACTAGAAATGGAGCCAAAGGAAATACGGTGATTTTTCAAACTATAGTTTGGACATTCAATGTCTGCAGCCCTAGAGACCCGTCAGGCTCACAGTTTATGTCGCCTTGCAGAGATGCAGGATGTTAAGTGTGTTTGTTGGGGAGAAAAGAAGTCATGACTGCTCTCTGTGCCCCATTTCCTGGCACTGTTTGAAAACTTGATATGGCAGAAACTAAGGAAAATCATGAGACCTTACTATTTCCGGACACTCCACAAATGAGGTGGCAATTCAGTGAAACAGCCCAGGTTCTGTGGCTATTTCCGCTTCTGAACCATTTTGTCAATTGTACCATTTTCCCCACTTTAGCACAGTTTGTTCCTGACTGTTTCGTGTGGTTTCTCCCCTGCTGAGGCAGCTTCCAAACAGCAGCTGCGATGCCACCCACCAGCATGCAACAATGTCACCCAGCTCAAGTAAACAGGTTGTGTGATCTGACCCTCCTACACACACGTGCAAGGAAATGCTCCCTGATGCAGATTTCAGCTGGGGATACCTCTAAGGGAGCAGTAGACCCACACAAGGGAGGCTATATCTTGCCTGGTTTGATTTTGAGGGAATAATCACTTTATTTATAAAGTTCCCCTCCTACCATTGCCCTGGAAAGCAGTCACAATAATGACTAGATAAAAACGTTAATTAAGACATCATAAGCTACCCTGAAGGCGCAGGAATAAAAATAAAAGAGGAATTTGCAAAAGAGGAGGCTTCAAAAGTGTTGTCTAAAGAGAAATAAAGTAAGGGAGACAGATTATTGAGAGCAAAGGGCCCATGAGGTGAGAGAGCTCTAAAGTACAGCACCAAAACTCCAGGACCTTGGCCAGGCAGAGGAGAGGCTAGACAGAGAAGCCTGGGCAGGCGCAAATGGAGGGCGTGACATGGGGCGCTCGGCCATGGCTCCTGAAAAGCTCAGCCGATGACACACCGAACTAGATGGGTCTGAATACCCAATTTTTTTCCTCTACAAGTTAAAGGGACCAACTAGGAAAACCAGTTCCATTATTTGAATAATTCTTTGTGTAAAAATATTATCTGATTCATGCTAAAATAACAAGTCTGTAGTTTTTCAACCCTAAACTGATAGTCATCAAATATCCCTTCCAGGTTTCAAGGATGATGGCTATTTCCCCACAGAAAGGTAAAATTTATCCATAATCAGATTTGTAATAAATGATATTTAGGAAAACTATGTAATTAGAAAGGGTGATTGTCCATGCACACAAAAATACAAGTGACTCGGTCTCAAGATTTGTTCTTGCTTTGACTCATTAATATTGGAACCCTTAAAATGTAACCCATCATGGGCCTCCCCTGGTGGCGCAGTGGGTTGGGCAACGCACTGTGAGGCAGATCACAGCCACTGCAGCACGAGTTCGATCCCTGCTGCCGGCCGGGGTGGGGACCCACATGGTGCGGCAGACCTCTCCTGCCTGGCCCGCTGCTCCCCTCAGCAGTGTACTTCTGTTGATCTGCCTGTTCTGCTCCCTGCTCTCTGTGGTGAATCCTCTCACCCCCCCCACACCTCTGGCCTGTGCCCCGGTGCTTGTATGCATAAATAAATGAATCTTTAAAAAAAAAAAAAATGTAACCCATCATGTTCAGTCAAGGGGAAATGATAAGTGAAACACTACAGAGAATATCATCATCTGTCATTGTCCCTTACCTTCTTTCACCCTACTGGAAAAAAAAAATTCCAGTTCTCTTGAATAAAGCAATGAATCAAGTACCTCTATAAATAGGAAGCCATCCAACAATTTTATTTAAGATTACTATAAATTTTCAGAGTCATTATGCATTACAACACATGTTAGAGTCAGCTCACCTAGAGTAACAGGTGAAAGAAAAAATGAAAACTCTCCACCAGTTTGTACTAATTTGTGAATGCACATTGAGCATGGACCTCTTCGTTTGATTTGGTCAACTGTAGGGACCCATAATCTTGATGCTAATTGTCAAGTAGGAACTACCTAGTCCAAGTACCTCTACCAAGAGCCTAGAATGATTCTTTGAGCATAACCATCTTTCATTCTGTAATGAGATATGAAAGGCTAACATATGCACTTCATATACAGTCACCTAAACAGTTTAGAACAGACTCAAACTTCAGATTGCAGCCCATCATTACTCAGGGACCATGGCTGGGGTAATTATCTATGTATTGATCCAATCTGTGTGTTTCTCATTCTTGTGCCAAGTGAGTTCTGATCTTTGTTGAGATGCCAATTTCTTACACTGGGGCCTCTAGGACTACATTCAAGTATTTGCTTATACAGTTACTCAGTGACTAACTGTTGATTATTGAGAAATTAAAACTAAAAAGAGAGCTCGGGCCATGCCTCTTACCTGAACAACTTCTGCTGGGGTGCTTGCTGGAGAGGAGCATCCTGGACTTGGGGCTGCAACTGAAAGGGAAAAATAACCTGCTTAAAAGTGTCATTAAAGATGCATGTTCTCACTGACCCTATGAGCATGCCCTCTGTGGCGTACGGTGAGAGTAGAGTCCACTGTGAGAAGGGCTAGTGAGTGAAATCCTGAGGCTATGTCTGCTATTAACTGAACAGAGAAGTATTGGTCTTAGAGAGAAATTATGCCTCAAGTTTGCTAGTTCTGACCAAAGAAAACAAATTCAAAATGTGGGTCAAGATTTTATGTCATTAGGTAAGTATCACAAACAAATAGATAAAACATTTATTTATTTACAGCTTTTATGGTGGGTGGGAGCGGGAGAAGAGGCTGGGAACTGTGATCCACAACCTACCTAAAGTTAAAAATTCAGTTTATGCAAATTTACTCCCCAAATCTAATATTACTGAATTCAAAAAAGGTAGTTGTCTAAGATAAAAACCTAGTCTGTCTTTGACTTATTGAGATTTCTGCCAATATTTACCCTCCTAGATTCAATAATGATGGTTTTCATATAAAAATGGAGGCTGGTGGTAACACAGACCACACATAAAAATCAATCTCATGAGTTTAAATTCACATCTTATTGCAGTGAATTATTATCAGCTACTTGATAACTAGGGGTTTTATGGGTATAAGAGTAATATTCATAATTACAATTATAATCATCAGCAAAGAGAAATTGTCTTTTGTACTAATACTGCAAACCGCATAAATTCAAAAATAATGTTTTGAGCTTCTGCTGCATGCTCAGTGCTGGGAAACAAATGAATAAAGTGGTCCCTTATCTCAAGCTAGTGATGGCAACCAAAGAGTAAACAGCAATTAAAAACAATAGGTATGTTAGTGGTCAGACATTAATTTGACAGCAAGTAACAATAACAACAACAAAAAATTAACAGTGGCTTTAAAAGAAAGAAGTTTATTTGCCTTATTTAACAAGAAAACCAGGGATGGTCCTGGGTTAATCCACAGTTTAATCATGGCATCCAGGACCCAGGGTCTTTTTAACTTTTCATTCCATCATCCTTTGGCTGAGAGTTTTATCCTCATGGCCACAAAGTGGCATAACTAGCACTATGCATGCTATTCACATACCAGGACAAGAGAAAGAAGGGACAAGGGTCAAAGAGAAGCATACCAGTTGATCTGTCCCACTTAGGAAAATTTCCCAGAAACTATACCTAGAAATTCCTATATTTCAATGATCAGAAATGGACCAGTAGCCTATCAGAAGATGATGTGAGAAGATACATATTTTAGTTGTGCCTTGATATGTTCTAATAAATAAGATGTGGAAAAGTCCAACTGGTAGTCAAGTAGCAGTGTCTACAATACAAACAATGGAAACACCAAAGGGTTAACAACCTAGATCAGAGTGGTTTTTTTTTTTTTAAAGGAAAAGACAATTAAGTTTAGCACTGAAATGCCAAGAAAAACAAGTGAGGTCTGCACATTGAGAGGAGGTATTTATGGAACGGGGAGATAGGAACAGCATTCCAGCAAAGGACACTTAGGTGGTCCTAGCAGGAGGGGCATTTTAGCATGATCTGGAACAGAGTTCACATCTGGAAGTGGACAAGATGGAAGCAGATGAAAAACTAGAGGCAGGTAGGCATATAAAATATTTTAAAGAGTCTGGTGGACTGTACCAGACACTAAGTAGTTTTGACTTTACCATGGAGTTTAAAAGGGGTCATCGTGCTCTGATAGGCCTTACAGACATGTCACAACCTCACTGCATGTCATCCTGTAGTGCAACCACTGGTGAGAGGACATTTTCTCCCTCTCTTCCCCCATGCTTCTCTCCTTCTACCCTTCCTCTCTCCCTCCTTCCTCCTAGTCATTCCTTTAAGAAAAGAGAAACTGACATGATTGGAGAATTTGGGTGAAGGAAATGGACAAGTGAAGCTCAGGCACCTCTCCTTCCCTCTCTCGCTCTCCATTGTCAGCAGTAATGTGAGAACATAGCTGTCTTTACCTGTTTTATGTGTACCTATTCTTATTGAGATGACTTTGGTTTATAATACTGTACATGGTTCAAAGGTACAGGTTCACATCTCTTCGGATGTATGTGGCCTCACTCTACGCATCACCAAGGCACCCACAGACCTCCACCTCATCCCTTTGCTCTCCTTCCTCCTCCTCCTCTCCATCTGTAGCCTCAATTCTACAGTCAGATGTCAAGGGTTTGTTCATAATTTGGTTTTGTCTGACTCTTTGTTTTGTTTCTCTATATTCCACATATGAGTGGTGCTATCTGGCCTTTGTCTTTCCTGGCTTACTTGGCTTATAGCATAATTGTCTCCAGATCGAGCCAGACTGTCACAAACAGCAAGATTACATCTGTTTTAGAGCTGAGTAGTAGTTTTCTTCTGTCACCTCTCATAGTTGGTTCTCAAGTGGTTTTTTCTAAAACCCCAACAGTTGGTGACTTTCTCTCCTGCCCAGTGTCTCTAGTCATGCTTTTCTTCCCTGCCTCTGGTACTCCCAAGCCACACGCTTCTGTCCTTCCTTACTCAGTGAGCACACAGGTGTAGGGAGACTGGAGACCCTCTAGGCTGCCATGCAAGCTTTGCTGTCCTCTGCCTGATGGCTGTGTGGTAGCCACTCTTCACAGGAGCATTTTGTATGCCTAGTTGTTATTTTTCATTAGAAATAAACTTGGTTGGAAACTCTGAGCCTGGCACTCTCATCCTGCAGAATTTTGGCCAGAAATCTCAGTGTTTCCAAAACAAATCTCTTCCTTAATTGCCTCTGGCAAAATATGTGCAAGTAAAATCCAAAAAACAAGGGACGTCTATAGCTGACATTGACATTGACAGTACCCAAATTGACACATTTACCCAGTTAAAAGAACTTGTGTCAGAAAAAAAGTGAAAGTAGAAATTGAAACCACATGATCCTTACCTGGGCATGTTCTCTGGATTTGTGTGGAAAGCTCATAATATACTCCCTAGCCTCTCTTGATTGGAAAACAAAGGTTACAGCTGTACAAATATTGCTCCAACAGTTTCCAAGAATATCAGCAAAGAATGGCGATGTCAAATAGCAGCTTTAATGAGAGCACCGCTGCTCAGAGATAGGAAACTTGCAAATACTGTGTGTGTGCTGGAAAATATAGAACCACATGGAAATGCTGAAGAGTCAAGACAAAGTTTGAGATGAACCAATTCCAGCTCAGGGATGAAAAAAAATGGAACAACCTCTGGATTTCACCTACCAACAAAATTCCCACCAATGAGTTACAATCCAACTACATATATTTTATCACTAAGAGTCATGAGGGTTTCTGTTAATAGCAAGATAAACAAATCCGCAAATCAGGTGTAGCTCTGTTGTCACTCACACTTTCCTTTGTCATGCCATTGGGGTGTAACACTGTCGTGACAGACAACTTCTTAACAAATAGCTCTGTCACCTCTGATTTTTCTAGAAGACAGGATATATGAATAAAGGATACTAAAAGGGGCACCCTACCCCTCCTATTGAATTGGCAATGTCATGTAACTACTCACGAACAGCTGGCAGTTGTTTTTAACCAGTGAGAAACAACGCTTGGTCATAGGCCAGGATGAGTTCTAGTGAAGGACATTCACCAGGAAGATTTTTATTCCTGCACCTTTTCCTCTTGATTATACTTCAAGAGGAAAGAGACAAAACTAAATGTTATATCACCCATTCTTTTGCCTTCCTCTCTAGCCAAAATCCCTTAAAACTGGATTTCAAATAGCTATACCATAAGTCACTTACACAACAGAGAAAACTGGCCACTAGTTAGAGGTGCTAGTACTGCAGTGAGACTCCTATTTGAACTCAGTCTTCCAGCCCTTATGCATAATTTGGAGCAAATTAGTCATCATTTCTTGGTCTCAGTTTACCTATATGAAAAAGTGAGGATGGATAATCATACATTCTACAAGAATTGCCATGAGGATTAAAGGTATGACTAGAAAACAGCCTTTCACAGAGTAACCCCAATAAATGTTAGCTAATCATATCTTATTATCTCTTCTTATGGTATTAGCATTGGAAGTCTTAAACAAAGGAAAGACTAGAGAAAATCAGAGAGGGTGGAAAACTAGGCTTTGTTGATTAAGTATAATGTTAAAACTACAAATACAACCAATATTATGTAACTGCTATGGTGTTTGTGATGACTGTCTAAGAAGGGAGGTTTTTCAAGGGCATATTTTAGGACCCTGCATCAGTTCATGGGTTGACCTCTTGCTGGGTGCAGCAGGGTTCCTGAAGATGATCACAAAGACCAGAGTGGAGGGGCAAACATTCCGAAGTTCTGATCATAGTTTTGCTGGATTGGTAGTTGTTAGGCAAGTATAATACAATTTTTAAAAAACTACCAGCTAAGTAGGTAGAGAATTCAGTAAAATACATACAACATTCTTCCAATAGGTCACTAACATGAGGACATTTGAGAAATAAGATTTACTAAAACTACTGCTAGCACAGAATAATTATTCAGTACAAATAGGAGGAAGTCCAGTCTCGCCCTCACCTGATGTCAGAGATAAAGGATAAAGGATTTGAAAAGGATCTGCCAAGATTTTCAGTTTAAAAAAAGTTGCAACACCTTAATAAAAAAAAAAATAATAATTTCAGTACTTTTTTGACTAGAGAAGTATCATGAATATTACTTTTTATACTGCAAAAAAAAAAAATAGAGATATTTAGGCTGTGCAGAAACAGCAAGTTTCGCCTGTGGCAAATTCACAAAATTTTATAATTCCACCAGAGGCAAAGTGTCAGTTTTTCTCAGAGGAGCTACAGCCCTAGTTGGAAATGTGAATTTTTAGCTCAGAAAGAATTGGGTACGTTTTTCAAAAAGTTAAAACTGACTCACTTATTTTGATTCAGGATGAGCCAAGATACCCCAAGGTGGGGAAAGTAATGATGAAGAAGTTAAGGTCTGGAATCAGAAAAGGCAGAAGGGGTAGGGATTGGAAATAACGCTTGGCAGAATAGATTCTGATTTAAAAAGAAAAACGGAAAGGACATGATAATCAATACACAGTAACCTAATAGAATTTAGGTGCTTATTATGTTGTTTAAAGACCAGGTTCAAAGGATCAAATCCTTCAGCCAAGACCCTAAGACTAGAATTTCTCTTTACCTGCTCTATTTCTACGAAATCCAACCTCTTCTCTCTGTTCCTGCCTCTGGTATTTTCCTTTGATGAAAACTGTGCCAGGTTTTATTATATAATTTCAAAGAGAAAGGATTTTGCTTTTGTATTTGGACTGAATTTTCAAGATGTAATTTCCTAAAACAAGCTTTGAGAGACAGTATAAAAGTAAAACTTTAAGATGTTTCACAAACATCTGATCCTTTTTTTCAAAGGACTGCAAAGCCTCATAAAACTTCAGCTCTGTTTGGTAGGCTCTGGCTCTTTGCCTACAAAATTTTCATTCCACATTGTACATATGGCACAGAAACTGGACTGGGAAAGGTTGTACAATTGGGAAATTTAAATATATGGTTTCAGTCCCATCAATAAAGTACAGTTGCTGGAGGTGGGCTGGAGATGCTGAAAAAGGCACTAAAAATGGTTTCTTAACTAAAGAAGATAGGCCTTTCGCTATCCCTAAAGGCCTTTGTCATCGAGTCATCTTCTTTCGTTCTTTTTAAGATTTATTTATTATGTATGTAAGAGCAGGGGTACAGGTCAGAGGTGTGGGGAAAGAGAGGATTCACCACAGACAGAGTGGGGAACAGAACAGGCAGATGGACTGAAAAATACTGCTGAGGGGAGCAGTGGGCCAGGCAGGAGAGGTCTGCTGCTGCACCATGGGAGTCACCTCCCTGGCTGGGGATTGAACTTATGCTGTAGTGGCTGCTGACAGCTTCACAGTGCTGTGCCTTAATCCCTTGCGCCACCAGGGAGGCCCCGAGTCATTTTCTTTCTGACCTGGTCAGGACTGCCTCCTTTATTCTTCAGATAGCGCAAATAACGTGAAGACTTTTAAACATCAGAAGATTCAAGAGTTTATTTTTAGTACATGCAACCTTCCCAGGCAACAGCTAGAAATAAGAAGCCACACTAAATACAGTTCCTCTTGTCAGAACTGAACTACCTCTGACATAAAGAAGATTGGGCTCATAAAACACTTTCAATTTACTGCCCCCTTGCCCCTCCGCCCCCCACCCCCGCACCAACTACCTATTTAAACCAAGAAGAGACAAGTCTGGATGGCCCTTGACAGTTCTCTCATGGAGGACATTTCAGGACATGCAGAGGAGGCAGCTGTATACAAAGAAGGAAGTCCATTTGCTTAGAGGCCTGCAATAGGGAAACATTCACCAGGAAGTCAGAAATGAAGTAAGGCATTGTCTTAGTTCGTAGAGAGTTAGATAAAAGCTCAGCTGCTTGAGACAATAAAGCATTCAAGAAACATGGAAGATGCAGGCAGCATATGTCACACCCTGAATTAGATAAAGGAAATGAGAACTTAAACCGGGATTTTAAATACTGCTGCAATTTATAAATAATTGCTTTGAAAACTCAGTAGAGAACCTTGAGTTATTTCTCCTTTAGGAGGAGGACTTTCACTGATGAGGAAGAGCTGACTGCTGAGTTTGAAGAAATGGGAACTTTTCATAGACATGGTAAGTGGTCAAAAAGAGATCCCAAATTACTCATGATACATAAGAACAATGGAGAAATAGAATATGCAGCAAGACAGAGTACGTGTGAGCCTGAGTACCTAGAAGGGGCTGTGATCCAGAGGATATCACATAAATGACTATTTTTGAGAGAAGTCATGCACAAATATAATGGTAGCTACTGAAATAACTAAGGAACAGAGGGCAAGATAATAAATGAAAAAATGCCAGCAACAATTCTACTGAAAAGGCAACCATTGGAAAGGGACAATGAGCAAAAAAAAATGGTGTTTCTACATGAATTGCGGTTAATTCAGAACTGTAGCCACCTGGTGCTATCCTAAGTGTTTCTGAAGTTAGAGTGTGAGTGAAAGTATGCATGTGGGTGTGTGTCATTTGAGAATCTTGTCAAGTGCAGATTCTCAATCAGGAAGTCTAGGAGGAGGTCAGACATTTTACTTCCGGGTATTGCTGGTGCTATTAATCAATAGAACATGCATTGAGTATCAAAACATTCAAGTTTGAATCTCATGAGACTACTCAAACCATTGCAAACCAACAAAGGAGCCCTGAAAGGCCTATCAGATAATAGAGCTGCCTGTTCTCTGCAGTATTTCTGGATCTGGTCCACTTTCTGTCCATGTGACTTATCTCCTTGTAAGGTATATGACTGACAGTGCAGTGAAGGTGGTATCCAAATTTTCTGAGCCTGAATTCTCTAAAATGGTAGCAATTATATACTCCTTAATAGGACTATTCTTGATATCAAAACTGAACTAAAATGTAGAGTAAAAACTAACAAATAGCAGTTCTTCCTTCTCTATTAAATAAAAACATAATTATTGCTGACACAGCTGACAATGGACAAAATACTTTCATTGACATTTTTGTCCCTTCAAATCATTAAACGAGATCCATGTTATCAATGACTACACCGAAGTGCAGAGAAGTATAGTGCACTCATGAAGAGTCTAAAGTTTGAATGGAGCACACCTGAATACAGATGCTCTGTTTATCCTTTGTGGAAATGTTATTATAGACTGGCACCTCCATTATGTAAAATAATACAGGTAAAGACCTACCAGAACTTTCTCTTAAATATAGATTTTCCCTGCTCCTTTCTAAAATGTCACAATGATGGCAAATAATTTGTTTCTATTGTCATTGCATCACTTTGCAATGACAAGTCTTATGCTGCTATAAGAAAGTAATACAGATGGGGGGGGCTGAAATAGAAATTTCACATTTCTGGAGATTCTGAGTTCAAAATCAAGGTGTTGACTGAATATTTCCCTTTGAGGACTGTTAGCAAAGGATTGGTTGTAGGCATATTTCCTCAGCATTTAGATTGCTGCCTTCTCCAAGCCATACTAGACTCGGAGCCACACCAATGACTTCATTTTAACTCGATCACTTCTATGACTTCATTTTAACTCGATCACTTCTATGAACCATATCTTGTAGGTCATAATTTGAGGTGTTGTGTTAGGACTTCAAAATATGAAATTGGGGAAGACCCGATTCAGCCCATACATTCAACACGAAAACAAAAATACAAATGGAAACAAAAGTCAACAGGGTTTTGGAAGATAAAATATGGACAGAAGAAAAGAAGATGTAAGAAATGTCAGTGCAAATTATATAAGGGGAAGAAGATGAAAACAAGAAATTGAGTCATTTTTTTAACTAGAATACCAGAAAAGTTTGGGGAATAGCAATAAGTTGTTCTCTCAAAAAGGAAAGAGAAACAAAAGGCTGAAAACAAGATATTTGTTTGAAAATATGTATTAGGCACAATTATATCCCCAGGCAGTCTCCCCTTATAAAACAGAAGATTTTTGGTGGAGCAATTGAACTTTATACATTCAAAATATAAGGAGGATTGGGATAAGAGAAACATCCTACTGAAAACTGGCAAATGAAGTTGAAATTGGCATACTGAGTGACTAGACCCTCCACCCTTTTCTATACTCTGCTTAGGACTGCTGGGAGGCTTGCAAATACTGCCTCAGGCAAGCAATCGGTATATCATTCTCTAAAATAATTGAATAGCTCCAGGAGGGGGAAAAAAAGATGAATCAATATTGACATTGACATTTAGGGTCCCCTCAGGAAACTTCTAGATCCCTGTCCATTAGCCTTCAGTGGAGGTTATAAGTTACCCAGTTTTGACCATACACATAGAATTTCCAAATAATTTTTTAAAAATTATTTTTGTTGTAAAATATAACATAGAGATTACCAAAATTAAATGAAAAAATTGAAATATATGTAATGAAATATCACACAGTGAAAACCTATATAGCTATCAGACAAGTTAAGAAATAGAATACTTCCAGAAACCTCCCTCCCTCACAAAGTTTCCAAGGACATCCTCCTCCTTCTCCTGAAATATAATTAATATTCTGTGTGCTAACACCATAGTTTAATTTATTGTTATTATAACAACATAAACTAGTTTTACCTGCTTTGGAAAGTTAGTTAAATAAATAAAACTTATATACTTTTTGTCTGCTTTTTTCCCAAATTCAGGTTTGAAAGATTTACTTAGAAATGTGGAAACATCTAGAGTTCATAGTTTTACTTCTATATAACATTCTTGGATGTTACTACCACAATTTCATGGGCTTATGCTAATGGTAATGATATATATTATATATGTTAACATTATTTTTGTGAGATTTATTCAATGCTGTATAGTATTGAATTATATAAGTATAGCTTCTCAATGCTGTATAGTATTCCATTATAACAATTATTTGTTGATTCTACTACTGACGGATATCATATTTGTTCCACTTTCTATATGTCATGAAAATTGATCATTTGGACGTTCTCACATATCTCTTCATGCACACATACAAACATCTCTCTCTGGATTTCACCTAGCAGCAGAAGCACAGGGTCACAAAACAGATATATGTTCAACTCTATAGATAAGCTAATTTTACCAAGTCATTTTGTACCAATTTATCTTCTCCAAGAGTCTAAGGACATTCCTGTTTCTCCATATCCTCACCAGTATTGGCCACTTACAATCTTTTTTTTTTTTTTAATTTGGAGCAAAGTGCCTTATAGTTAAATAAGAGAAAAAAATCAACAGTTATTTGAGGCAAAACTCCAAGGTAAGATAAAGAAATACAAAAATTAAAATGCAGATTGCAAAGTGCATAGACAATAAACCAAGCAAATAAAAATAGTTTTAAATATTTAAGTAATCTCAGAGATATGAAAAGCTGGTAATGCCATATAAAAGCTATGTTTCTTACTGACTAGCGAAAAAAGGCACTAAAATTCAATTGAATTAAAAAGTAAATTTAAAGATTTCTTCCTAATTGGGGGAAAAGAAAGAAAATACTAAAGTGGGGGAGTGGAGGAAGAAAGTTCCAGGAAGAAAACAACGAAAAAAAAAAAAATCCCTGAAAGCAGAGGGGAGGAAATGATCAAGGATCATCAAGGATCATATGCAGGGAAGATTCCTAGAACTGAAGAGCATGAATTTCCAGACAGAAGGGGCTCTCTAAGTGCACAGCACATAAACTGCCACTAAAGAAAAACCACACCAACCTACAGTGTCACTGAATTTCAGAACACCATGGGTAAAAAGATGCTAAAAGATTCATATCATAATTATAGACTAGATACAAAGGATTTGGAATACACTTTCAGGGACTCCACAAGAGTAACATGCAAATTAAAACAATGGGGAAAAAAAATCAGAATTAGTAGGTGAAATAATCCAGGGAAAAAAAAGGAAGGGATCAAACAAAAAGATCACACACACAAAGAACACACAGGGTTTCATCATTCTGATACACTGAGATCAAAGTAACTGCATAGGTGTTTGTGTGTATTTGTGTTTGTTATAAAGACTAATAACATGTTTAGAAATATCCTGCGATTATTCTAAGAATTTTCTATCTGGCAAAGACACCATCATGTAAGGGCTGAATGAAGACAGTTTCAGAACTACCAAATCTTATAAACTACATCCCATGTATACTTTTCTCAGCAGGTTGCAACAGGAAATTCATAATCCAACCAAAGGGGAAGACACTGGATTCAAGAAAACAGAGATAAGTAGAAGTCCTAAGAGAACATATGTGTAGCAGGTCCAGACAATAACTAGCCCAGGGTGAAAGAGGACAGAAAATTCCAGAAGTATATCCGTAAGGAAAAAAAAAAAAACAAAACGTTATTAGCTGGTGTATCTTGGAAACATAATTTCAATTCTCTTGGAGGATTTATGAAAAATTAATGATAGTTATATGCATAGACATCTAAGCTCACTAAAATGAAAAAGAGACACAGAAAAGAGATACTTTATAACTTCATGGAAATAGAAGTTGGTAAAAAGAAAGGAAAAAGTAATCAGAGAATATGATTTTACTGAGTAGGTGATGATCTCTATATAAGTAACAACACTAATATAACTGTTGGAATAGATACTATTATAGTAGAATGAATTGGAAGTGCTAGGAGAATCCAGGAGGGTGAGTGGTAAAAGACAGAGATCCAGTCTAGAGATAATATATAAAGCCATAAATCAAAAAACAGCAAGATGTTTTGATACATGAAAATAAAAACCAGAAGAAACAACAAGTTGAAAGTGAATGTCTCTAGGGAATGGAATTGAATGTGCTGGGATGGGAAGGTGAAGGGGAGCAAAGGATTTTGTTGTTGTCATATTATTTACAACACTTGAAAATTTTAAACTGAATAGATGAAGTACTATGAAATCTGATTAATCAGAGAAGTAAAAATACAAATTAAATGTTTAGCATACTACTCCGCATATAGCAAGGACCAGTTACGGCAATACTGAACATTTACCCTAAGCTAGACATGGTGCCGTGTGCATTGCTTGAATTAATTAATTTAATCTTCCCAACATATTACCTGTTTATAGGTTAAAAAAAAAAAACAGGGTGACTGAGAGGTTCTGTTACTTTATCAGGATGACATAACTAGAAAATGAAGGTGCCAAGATTTGAAAACATTCCATCTAAAGAATGCCCCTGCCACAAAGCTCACTGCACACAGAAATGAAGTTGCCAGCATGACGACGTTGAAGCACCTGCTAAGAAGTGACATGGCAACAACTTTTCATTCTAAATCCCATGCTCTTTTCAGTATAGCCTATTTCATTACAAAGCTCACTTTTATTTTCAATTTTTTTCAAAAATTATTTCCATTTTATTTTCAATCAATTTTAGTGTCAATTTGGAAATGAAATGTCTCATTTTTTTGAATGATTGACTTTTAACTGAGGTAATATTGGGGTACCCCCATCAGGTACTACCACCATAGTGCCCCCCACCACCACAGACCATACACAGGAAGCATTTGCTAAAACCACAAAATTTAAAAGTAATGATCTAAAATTTTTCCTTGGAAATCCTATTTCACTATACCTGGAATGTCCCGATCAACTTTCCTCAATCAAAAATGCCCTCCAATTATGCTAAGTAAGTCCTATGGAGAAAGACAAATGCTGGGCAGTGTCACATGTGAACTAGAGATCCTATACTTCTTTTATCTTTAAAGATTTATTTATTTATGCACACAGAACTGGGGTACTGGCCAGAGGTGTGTAAGGGGTGAGAGGATTTGCCAGAGACAGAGTGGGGAACAGAACAGGCAGATCAACCCAAGTACATTGCTGAGGGGAGCAGCGGATGAGGCAGGAGAGGTCTGTTGCACCCTATGGGTCTCCTCCCTGACTGGGAATCGAACTTGTGCTGCAGTGGCTGCAGATGCTTTACAGTGATGTGCTTAATCCCTTGTGCCACCATGGAGGCTCGAGATCCTATACTTCTAATACACAAAGATGTAAACTCAAGCTACCGCAAATAAAAATTTAATTTAAAAAATCTCCATCACCCCACAAAGACAACTTGTTTGACACAGTTTGGTTCAACTTGTCCCCTGAAATGGAAAGGAGGGGGAAGCAGGGGAATGCAGAATGCTACTAACAACTTAAAGCAAGTTATTTATCTAAAAGCACTTAACAATAAAGAGAGTGTCATTCAGGAGATGAGACAGCTAATTAAACAAAAATAATGAAAAGTAATTCAAATCCTTTCAGCTACCCAGATGATAGAAATTATTTTTTCAAGAATTCACTAATTTATGAGGCCCATGTGATCTGACCTCAGACAATTCCCCTTCTACCACTTGCTGATTGGTTTCCAGCCACAACGACAGCCTTGTTGTCCCCCAACTATATCAACACTGCCCCCACCTCTAGCCTTCACATTGGTCCTCCCTTTTTTTTTAAGATTTAGTTATAATACAAGAACTGGGGTACAGGCCAGAGGTGTATGAGAGTGTGAGAGGATTCACCAGAGACAGAGTGGGGAACAGAACAGGCAGACTGACTGAAATACACTGCTGAGAGGAGCAGTGGACGAGACTGGAGAGGTCTGCTGTGCCATGTCTTTCTCACTTTCATGTGTGTCACGGACCAGCCAGGGTCAGTCTATAAACTATCTCCTCAGACAAGACTAATTCAGCTTCTCGAAGCTAGTGTTCTAACCTCTCCCCATCAGATGCTAAACCAGTCCCTTCCAACTGGTGTTTCTCACTGAATCCAGTTTTATCTTTATCAGAACCCTAGTTCTATCTGACTCTGTTTCTCTATTTAAATATTTGTCTCTGTGCTCCCCAGAAGATAGGAATTATAATTTTCTCCATCTTGTTCACTGATGAATCACTGAAGCTGGCACACAGTAAGTGGTAGGTAAATGTTTGAAGAAGGAAGAAAGGGATAAAATGGAGGTGCAGATGTGGATAGGAGGAAGGCACGGAAGATGTCTACCCTCTTCAGCATTGCCCAGGCTGGAATCAATACCAGAGGACTTCTAAGGGCATTATCAATGTTAAAGCAAGCCCATTCCAAATCTTCCCTAAGTTCAATGTAGGTGGAAATGAGATTTAGAGCTATAAAAACCCCCAGGTAGGTAAAGTGTGCCCTGGCACTGATAAGAATCACAGAGCTAATAAAAATGGAACTCATTATATGCAGCTACTAAGCACAAAAGATATTTACAGAAGAAACATGCCATTGTCTTTTAAACAAATCAAGAGAATTTAGAAAGTAGAAAAATAGTGGTTAGAAACAAGCAACCATTTGGAAACTGAATTTCAAATTCAGCTTCTCCAAGTTAGTGTCCAGGAATATAGCTGATTCTATTTTAAGAAGTAGAGCTGTCAGTGAAGTGATCCAGAATAGTAATTTAATAATAGCACTTTGGATGAGAGGAACTATAAAATCACAAATTTCTCTGAAGAATACCAAGGCTTAATTTATATGAGACACCTTAAAAGGACTAATTCTAATTTGGAAAGACATACAGTAACTCCTTCCAAAACTGAAGAAAGTTTTTCTAAGTGAAGAAGTTAATGCACTTCAGCCTCATCCAGACTACTCCAACTGAGTGAACAGAAACCCTCTAAACTTATACCACAGCTAAAGGAATATGGGTGCCCTGGGTGTGGGCACACTGACTAACATTTAAGGAGATGTGGACCTATACCCATTGTAACCCAATGCTGCCTCGACTTAGAAAACATACATAGGACCTCCCTGGTGGCTCAAGGGGTTAAGTCTTAGCACTATGATGCTGTCCACAGCCACTGCAGCAGGAGTTTGATCCCAGGCCAGGGAGGCGACCCACAGGGTGCAGCAGACCTCTCCTGTCTTGCCCACTGCTCCCCTCAGTAGTGTATTTCAGTCAGTCTGCATGTTCTGCTTCCCACTCTGTCTCTGGTAAATCCTCTCACCTCCCGCACACATACACACACTGCTGGCATGCACCCCAGTTCTTGTATGAATAAATAAATAAATCTTTTACAAAAAAAAACACACCTAGCATTAAGTGGCAGTGAAACTTAGGGTGCTGTGTTAAAGATGGGGCCAGGAGAAGACCTGTGTCTCTCTCCTCCTGTAAGTTGCAGAAGTCCCACTGGCTTCTCACTGTCATCAGGCTCAGCAGCATCCCCGCTAATGCAGAGAAGGTCCCCAGGCTGAGAACTGAACAGAGGCTTAGGCCAACTGCTTTCTCTTTTAGGGAAATGGAAGAGTGGAATGAAAGGTGGAATAATTACAGAAGTTAAAATACCAAGATCAGTTAGTTAACTCACTCCTCTGAGATTAAGCTAAATGAATTTTAATTCTCTTTTCTGGACCCATTTTTGTACTGAACATAGCAGCACTAGGTAAAATCAGTCAATACAGAAGCATCAAATTGCCCTCATTAAACAATTAGAGATAAATTGACTAAATTTCACGTGTTTGAGTCAATGCTCTTACAGTAGAGATCATACTCCTCCCACCCTTCCATGGATATTTTCCTAGTGAAAGCAGTGATTTTCAAAGTGCAGTTCCCAGACTAGCAATATCAGAATTATCTGGAAGCTTGTTAGATGTGAACATTTCCAGGTATACCCCAGATCTACAGAATCCAAAACTGTGGTGATAGAACCAAGCAACAAGCATCTTAACAAGTCCTCTAGGTAATTATGATGCATAATCTGTGTTAGAATAACATGAGCCACTCTCATCAACCAACCCCACATCTTCAGTGATTTCTCACATAACAACTCAGTGAGTTTGTGGCCAGCTTTGACAGCACATGATGACTCAGGCACAAGGCTCTTTCCATCTTGAGTCTCCTCTTCCCACTATGACCTCAGAGTGCTCTGCATTTTTCTGATGGATAGAGAAAAAGGGCAGAGAAACCCAATTCTCATCCTTACATCTCTGGCTCAAGAGTAGCACAAGTCACTTATAATCACATTTCATTGGTGAGAAATGGTTAATGGGTGACATCTAGATACAAAGGGTAATAGAAATATTTTTCCTGGCTGGGTACACGGCTCCCCACCTCAGTGACCTACCTGGGAAGGAGCTCAGAAATCCACCATGATATGTGACCTGCCTCCTACAGGCAGGCCATGGTATAGCCAGGACAGGAGTAGATGGTAACTCTTCTGAAATGGCCGAATGCAGCATTTTTTAAATGTAGTTATCATACAGTGTGTTGTAAACCAATGTGACCTCAACCAGAAAAAGATACAGTTAAAAAGAAACAGCCCCCCCCAAGAGGCGCAAGTGGTTAAGTCGCAACACTATGAAGCTATCCACAGCCACTGCAATGCAAGTTCAACAACCAACCAAGTAGCTGACCCACATGGCACAGCAGAGCTCTCCTGTCTTGCCTGCTGCTCCCTCAACAGTATATTTCAGTAGATCCACCTATTTTGCTCCCCACTCTATTTCTGGTAAATCCTCTCATCCCCACACCTCTGGCCTATAACCCAGCTCTTGTATGCATAAATAAATACATACATCTTTTCAAAAAGAAATAAAGAAAGCTAGAATCCTTTGAGGTTAGTGCATGTGTTTGTTTGTTAGAACTGCTATAACAAAAATGCCACAAAACTGGGTGCCTTAAATATAGGATTTATATCCTTGCAGTTCTGAAATCTAGAAGTCCAAAACCAAGACACTGTCAGGTTGGTTTCTGTTCTTGGCTCACAGCAGTGCCTTCTCACTGGGCCACACACAGCCCTCCCTCTTCATGCCCTGGCTCCTCCTGACTCTGCCCCTTCCTGTGAGAACACCAGCCTCACTAGGCCAACGTGCCCTATGACCTCACTGAGCCGTTATTACCTTCTTATCTCCAAGTGGTCACTTTAAGAGTTGGACTCCAACATAGGAATTTGGGGGGCACAGGAGAGCCCCCAACACAAGTGAGGTTGATGGATGGGCATGTTGTATGTGAACATGTGAAAATATGTTCTCTGGTTCCAAAATTGTCAGATTTTTAATTACACTTATGACACATTTTCAAAATGAGTTTCTTTGTCTTTTTACAAGAGTCCCTCTGCTATCTTCTCTCATTGCACTGATGAAGCTTATGGGCACAAAGTGTCAGGGATTGCAACAGAGAGGCTGACATGATTTGGGGGGAGGCAAAAAAGCTAAAATCCACCCTCACACTTTGAAAATATTAGGCTTTGCTGTTTCCCCTCCAGCTAAATAGTTTTTCTGCAAATAGACTGTCACTTATAATTCCATCTGAGAATGTTACCTGTTAGGAAAATATGATAAACCATAAATATTTGTAATGCTACTTCCTCCCTCTTTGGTGGAGAGGAAGATCCTTGATTTATATGAATGTCAGACTTTCATGTTATTGTGGGAAGTTAGTGATGGATAAAAGATATGTGGGTGCTGAGAAGCTCACTGTCCTACTTCAGAGAAGCTACTGTCAGAAGGGGAGAGGTTAAGAGCCCAACACTGGGAACTATGGGTTGGAGATGTAATAGTAGGAGGGACAATGAAAGAGAGAAAAGGTCCCTATGAAAAGTTCAGAGTTGTGATAATAATTTTTGAAAATGGACTTTGGGGAGGTTAAAAATGGTTTATTACTCTGTGAAAATTAGCACTCTGTCTTCTGAAAATAATCTGTCCAGTAAATATTTGCATTATGCCTTGGGAGTGTGAGCTGACATAGTGTTTAATTTTTATTAAACATTATGAAGTCGCTACTTCTGTTTATCAAAAATGTTCGATAATCAGCAACTTTATATGGTCAAAGCCAATATTTTTAGCTTGTGTTGATTTTTATAATTCAGCTGATGGCAAGAGAAAGGGGTTCCAAATATGCTAGAATCTACAGATCCAAGGCAAGATAGACCAGAATATATGGCCCAGGGTAAAGACCTAGAGGTCTCCTTGTTACCCTCCTCCAGCCAAAATCCAAGTCCCCTCATTTTCCAGTTGTGTAAAAAGAACAAACTGAAAATAAGTTCCCATCTGCCCTTGTTCCTCCTTGCAGTGGAGGAGCATGGAGAGAGGGGCTCATCTACAACACCAATGACACCCAATAAAGCAAAGAGAATGGGTTAAGTTCACATGCTGCTTCATAACATTAGGTGGTACTGAGGCATGCTGGAATTTGATGAAGCAGATGAAAGGAGTTGGCTTTCATTTAAGGATGTAAATAATGAAGATGAAGCTGAGATAGAAGCTTTCTTCAGCTATAGCACACAAATGTCCTCGTACATTAAACCTAAGCATAATAAACTAAGCTCTTCACATAGCCATTCATTCATTAATCTACCCAATGAGCATGTTCTGAGTGCCTATTGGGTGGTATACACCCCGATACCTTATCACATATATGTTTCATGTTAACCTGATGAAAAATTACCTCTCATTTACTGAAGAAATCTCAGGTCTTGCAGCAATGAATGAATCATTCACTATTAGTTGGGATTTGAAATGATTGCTGCTAGGAACCTCATTCTCTTCACCAATGCTTAAACTTTTTCCAATTTAAGTCTCCAAGTGCTTATTCCACAGCCAGCTTGCAGTGTGCTCCACCTTCATAGGGTGGCTGGAAGAACTACCAGGACTGGGCTGAGCTGCTGCCAGAAGCACTCACTGAGCTGAAACTGCTGTTATCCCCTCCTGAGGCAGTGAAGGTTCAAAGCATCAGAATCCTGCCTCATTCATGCAGAACCACAGGTGTAAACAAATTCCAATTTCTATTCATTGTCCTTCTTTAGTTTCCTAAACTAAAACTAGGAGGGCGAATAAGACTAAACAATGAATTTAAATAATAGGTCAGAGAATATTATCTGATTCAAGTCTGTAAGTAGAAGAGAGAGCCAAAAGCTACAGGGAAGGCAAGTAGGATGAATAGCAAAATTGCACAGGGATGGATGTTTAATTTTTCCTCCATTTACTATTGTTCTCTCTAAGGGAGTTTCAAACCCTTTTATTAATATATCTGCAGATCCTTGAATACCTGGTGAGCACACCAAAAATAAATGGAGACTCATAACAAGGGGTATGAAAGGTAAGAGGATTGTTTTTACAAATAATTCTTTTATGACAAAGTTTACTTCAGTGATTTAGTAATAGAATTAAGACCACCATCATTTATTGCTCAGTTCTACTGATTTTCATGCTTTTACAGATGCTTAGCAAAGGAAGTTGTATTGCTGTCTTCTCATTTTCCTGTACCACCTCCACCAAAAGACTTTTTTCATTAAATTGAATTTTCTGTGTCAAAGTCAGCAGTACTCTAATGCTAAAACCTGACAAGATCCACAAGAAGACATGGCTGCTATTTATCAGATAAGGTTAATAACCTATATATAAAGAAATCATACAACTCAATAGCAAAAAAAAAACAATTAAAAAATATAAAATGGGTATAGAATCTGAATAGATGTTTTACCAAAGACAAAGATGGTCAGCAAGTACATGAAAAGGTGCACCTCAACATTAGGCATCAGCGAAATGCAGATCAGGTCACAATGAGATATCACCTCAGACCTATGAGGGAGGGAGGGAGGGAGGGAGGGAGGG